>JAODAL010061394.1:0-20345 GCA_025379985.1 Phyllomedusa bahiana | reverse complement strand
CCTTTTTTACCCAATCGCAACCTTCACATCCGTCATGACGTCGCACACACAGCTCACCCTGCTCTATTCTGTAAGCTGATTTGCTGGCCGCCAAAATGACAGGAATTTGCCGAAAATGGCGCGATATTAATAGATTATGCACAGATTTAACCTAAATTATCGCGTGATCTAAAAAATCCGATCAACGTAAATACCGTGCCGATTTCAATTTTGTCGATAATAATCGCTCAACACTAGTCATGGTCTCTGTCCGCTGTGTAAGCCCTTGATATTCCCATTCCTAGAGGAAAGTGGGGGCTGTAGTAAAACATTTACTTTGGAAATCCAGTCACCTAACAAAATAAACCAAAAACTTGTTCTACTCCAGCACTGACAACTATAGAACTGCAAATGGTGGACAGTAATGATCTTTAAAAAAGAAATCTCAAGTTAGATGTACAATTTTATGGAAGAATAGAAACCACATTTTGATTTTTTATTGTAAAGTTTGATTTTTTCTTTTCAGGCTTGTCTTCTTTCGTGCATCACTCACCGGCCACTTTTAGTACACCATGAGTAACGGGTTGGACCCCTTTTGCCTTAGAACTGCCTCATTTCGTGGCATAGATTCACAAGGTGTTGCAACGATGTCAATTGGTACAAGGGGGCCAAAGAGTGCCAGAAAAATATTCCCCCACACCATGACCCCAAACACCACCAGCCTGAACCGTTGATACAAGGCAGGATGGATCCTGCTTTCATGTTGTTGACGCCAAATTCTGACCTACCATCAAATCTCGAGAAAATCGAGACTCATCAGACCAAGCAACGTTTTTCCAATCTTCTACTGTCCAATTTCAATGAGTTTGGGGCAAATTGGAGCCTCCAGTTTCCTGTTCTTAGCGGGAAAGGAGTGGCACCCGGTGTGGTCTTCTGCTGCTGTAGCCCATCTGCCTCAAAGTTCGCCGTACTGTGCGTTCAGAGATGCTTTCTGCCCACCTTGGTTGTAACGGGTGGCTATTTGGTCACTGTTCCTTTCTATCAGCTCGAACCAGTCTGCCCATTCTCCTTTGACCTCTGGCATCAACAAGGCATTTCCGCCACAGGACTGCCGCTCACTGGATGTTTTTTCTTTTTCGGACCATTCTCTGTAAACCCCAGAGATGGTTGTGCGTGAAAATCCCAGGAGATCAGCAGTTTCTGAAATACTCAGACCAGCCCTTCTGGCACCAACAACCATGCCACGTTCAAAGGCACTCAAAATCACCTTTCTTCCCCATACTGATGCTCGGTTGAAACTGCAGGAGATTGTCTTGACCATGTCTAATACCTAAATGCACTGAGTTGCCGCCATGTGATTGGCTGATTAGAAATTAAGTGTTAACGAGCATTTGGGACAGGTGTACCTAATAAAAGTGGTGGTGAGTGTATGTTTAGAATAAAAGCGTTAATTAAAAAGGGTTTATGACAATGTGTGAGAAAGCATGTAGTTTGGAAAATTTTGCTAGAAGAAAAGCTATTCTTCCCGCTAGAATGGTGCGGGTATCAAGAAGCGCTGATAGAGTAAGTACTTGTTTAAACTCAACATAATTTGAGAATAAGGTTTTTTATTAAGGATACTTAATAAAATCCTTATTTCTAAATTATGTTGAGTTTAAAACAAGTACTTACTCTATCGCGCTTTTTAAATAGCCGCTCCATTCTAGCGGGAAGAATAGCTTTTTTTCTAGCAAAATTTTCCATTATCTTCCTTTGGCGTCCTCGTGGCATCATCGGCGGGAGCGAGCAGGAGCTGCTGTTCATTGTTCTGACTACGTTCAGAGGGCTGTTTAACGAGCTGTACCGGACGATGTACAGCCTCAATAGGTGAGCACCCTACCTTCTGATCGAGAGTATTGTATATGTGCACGGAATCCCAGCTGCGCTTTTTATTTGTAGTCCATCTCCACTACCCCGGAGTTTTCAAACGGAAGCACGGAGCGGAGAACACCTAAAGCATGTAGTTTGGCACATCCAGGGCTGCCAATAGAAATTTTGGGGCCCCATACAGCCAAAGTGCCTGGGCCCCCTTTCCATGCCCCGCCCCAAACACGCCTCTTCTCAGGCACCCACCCCATAATATGCCCTCCCAGGCACCACCCATTCACTGCTTTTAGCCCACCCCCTTTCCCCGTCCTCATTAGAAATTTCTAGTTTAGAAATATAATTGTTTTGGCCAAAAATTTTGAAGCCTGCCACCACACCAAGGTAGATTCTTTTGGCAGGGCCCAAACATACCTAGACACAGTTATATACATTATGATCTTGTCCAAGAAAAAAACCCTCATGTCTATGTAGGTGGGGAAAAAATTATGGCTCCTGGACGGCACGGAGGAAAAAAAAATAGAGCCAAATTATTATGACTGTCAGGAAGGGGTTTTCCTTCCCACTCTCCAAGAGCCATAACTTTTTTATTTTTCTAGCTACACAGACATGAGGTTTTTTTTCTTGTGGGGCAAGATGGACTTGTGATAATGTGGGATTTTGGTGTGGAATCGATGGTGCCATTTAATGTACTTGGAAGTACTTGCGCCATGTTTGCGGGTGTTTTGTTTTTACGACATTCAATTCTTTGTATAAATGATGTGTTAACTATATTTTACAGGTGGATCCGCATCTGCCAATACCAAACATGTAGGGTTTCTGTTATGTTTCGGTACCATAAAAAAAATTCCAAACATTTTTTTTTTAATTTGCACCGCAACGCCATTTTGTGTGGACAGTGCGGCCAATAACTTTTTTGTAACACCTACAGACTTGAGTTAGGGGGCATTTTTTTGGGGGGCTGAAGCATACTTTTTATTGCTACCAGTTTGGAATACATGCCACTTTTTTTATAAATTTTGATTTTAATTTTTATAGGACGTGAAATTACCAAAAAAACGACAATTTTAGTGTTTGGAATTTTTTTCTTCTACAGCGTATGGTTATGTCTCCACTGCATCTGACAAAAAACGGCCAGAAAGTGGTCGGGTTTTTTTCAGATGCACGGCTGCGGTATTTGTCAGTTGTACAAAAACTGCGGTCCATTCTTGTTTTTTTCCCGTCACCCATACAAGAAAACTAAAAGCGCTGGCATATTATACAGCATGTTATATAATACACCCAAGCCGAAAAAACGAGCGAGGAAAGACGAGCTGTGGTACCTGCAGTCGTCTATCCTATTGCTGTTATTGAGCTGCAGGAACGATCGTTTTTTCCCGGCACTTTTAAAAAAGCTAAAAAGCGCCGCAGATACAATCGTAAAGCAGTGCAGTGGAGACATAGCCTATGGGATAACTGATGTGGTATTTTAATAGATTGGACTTTTTGGACGGGGTGACACCAAATGGGGAACTACTTTATCTTATTTGTAAAATGGCGAAAGGGGGGTGATATCAACTTTTAAGGATATGTTCAACGGCTTCTTGGGTCCGTATCAACACCCTGCTTTTCTATTGCGTCTCTGGGTCCATTCAGACGAACCCAGAGAGGCATCAGAAAAGCGGATGTTCAGACGGAGGCAAGACACCATGTGAATATACCCTAATACTTTTTTTTATTTTTTTTACACTTGTAAACTTTTTTTTTTTTAAATTCCCTTTGAGGTCCTGTCCTCCCCCCTGGTGTGGGTGTTTGTGAGTGAGAGAGGGCCCCCCCACCACAAACACAGTCAGGGAGGGGCCCCCCCACCACACACACAGCCAGGGAGGGGGAAAGGAGCCCCCCCACCACACACACAGCCAGGGAGGGGAAAAGGAGCCCCCCCCCCACCACACACAAAAACCGGGGGGGGGCAGGGCTCCCCCCACCACACACACAGTCAGGGAGGGGGAAAGGAGCCCCCCCCACCACACACACAGTCAGGGAGGAGCCCCTCCACCACACACAGCCAGGGAGGGGGAAAGGAGCCCCTCCACCACACACAGCCAGGGGGGAGGGAAGCGGCCCCCCCCCAACACACACAGTCCGGGAGGGGGAAAGGAGCCCCCACCACACAACCCCAGCCAGGGAGTGGGAAGGGGCCCCCCCACCCCACACACTGCCTGGGAGGGGGAGGGGTGCTCCCCAAACATGGCACTCAGCCCTGCTGTGTGTGTGGTGGAGGGGCTCCTTTCCCCTCCTGACTGTGTGGGGTGGTGGGGGGGCCCTCCTGACTGTTTGTGTGTGGGGGGGGCCTCTTTCCCCCTCCCTGGCTGTGTGTGTGGTGGGGGGGCTCCTTTCCCCCTTCCTGGACTGTGTGTTTTGGGTGGGGGTCCTTTCCCCCCTTCCCGATGTGTGTGTGGTGGGGGGGGGGTTTTCCCTTTTCCCCCCCCCGGGCCGTTGTGTGGTTGGGGGGGGGGTCCATTCCCCCTCCCTGGCCGTGGTGTGGTGGGGGGGGCGCCTTTCCCCCTCCCTGGCCATGTGTGTGGTGGGGGGGCTCCTTTCCCCCTCCCGGGCCATGTGTGTGGTGGGGGGGCTCCTTTCCCCCTCCCTGGGCCGTGTGTGTGGTGGGGGGGGCTCCTTTCCCCTTCCGGGCGTGTGTGGGGGTGGGGGACCCCCTCCTCTCCAGGGTGTGTGTGGTGGGAGGGGCTCCTTTCCCCCTCCGGGGCCATGTGTGTGGTGGGGGGCTTTCCCTTTTTCCCCTCCTGGCCCTGTGGTGTGGTGGGGGGGGCCCCTTCCCCCTCCCTGGCTGTGTGTGTGGTGGGGGGGCCCCTCCCTGACTGTGTGTGTGGTTGGGGGCTCATTTCCCCCTCCCTGACTGTGTGTGTGGTGGGGGGGGGGCTCCTTTCCCCCCTCCCTGGCTGTGTGTGTGGTGGGGGGGGTCCTTTCCCCCTTCCTGACTGTGTGTGTGGTGGGGGGGCTCCTTTCCCCCTCCCGGGCCGTGTGTGTGGTGGGGCGGCTCCTTTCCCCCTCCCGGGCCGCGTGTGTGGTGGGGGGGGCTCCTTTCCCCCTCCCGGGCCGCGTGTGTGGTGGGGGGGGGCTCCTTTCCCCCTCCCTAGCCGGGGTGTGTTTGGGGGGGGCTCCTTTCCCCCTCCCGGGCCGTGTGTGTGGTGGGGGACCCCCTCCTCTCCAGGGTCGTGTGTGGTGGGCGGGGCCTCCTTTCCCCCTCCGGGGCCATGTGTGTGGTGGGGGGGCTCCTTTTCCCCTCCCTGGGCGTGTGTGTGGTGGGGGGGCCTCCTTTCCCCTCCCTGGCTGTGTGTGTGGTGGGGGGCCCTCCCTGATGTGTGTGTGGTTGGGGGCTCATTTCCCCCTCCCTGACTGTGTGTGTGGTGGGGGGGCTCCTTTCCCCCTTTCCCGGCTGTGTGTGTGGTGGGGGGGGCTCCTTTCCACCTTTCCCGGGCTGTGTGTGGTGGGGGGGAGGCTCCTTTCCCCCTCCCTGGCGTGTGTGTGGTGGGGGGGGGGTCTTTTCCCCCCCCCTGGCCCTGTTTTGTGGTGGGGGGGGGGCGCCTTTCCCCCTCCCTGGCCATGTGTGTGGTGGGGGGGGCTCCTTTCCCCCTCCCGGGGGCCCTGTGTGTGGTGGGGGGGGCTCCTTTTCCCCTCCCTGGCCGTGTGTGTGGGGGGGGGGGCTCCTTTCCCCCTCCCGGGCCGTGTGTGGGGTGGGGGACCCCCTCCTCTCCAGGGTCGTGTGTGGTGGGAGGGGCTCCTTTCCCCTTCCCGGGCCATGTGTGTGGTGGGGGGGGGCTCCTTTCCCCCTCCCTGGCCGTGTGTGTGGTGGGGGGGGGCTCCTTTCCCCCTCCCTGGCCGTGTGTGTGGTGGGGGGGGCGCCTGTCCCCCTCCCTGGCCATGTGTGTGGTGGGGGGGGCTCCTTTCCCCCTCCCGGGCCATGTGTGTGGGGGGCGGCTCCTTTCCCCCTCCCGGGCCGCGTGTGTGGTGGGGGGGGGCTCCTTTCCCCCTCCCGAGCCGTGTGTGTGGTGGGGGACCCTCTCCCGGGCTGTGTGTGGGGGCCCTCTCTCCCCCCAGGCCATGTGGGTACAGGAGAAGGCCCCAGCAGGGGAGAGAAGCTCCCCCACCACACACACAGCCATGGAGAATTATGGCTGGGATGGGTGGCCTAAAGAGAGGGTCCCCCACAGTAATGGGCCTGGCTGTGCTGTTTAGCCTAAGGGGGGGCCCTCCACAGTTATGGCTGAGAGGAGGTGCCGGCTCCCGGCCGGCACAGCTGCGCTGCAGTGAGAAATTTTTTACTTACATCAAGTTCCCTGTGCGCGCTGTAGCCGGAGCTGGGACCTCCTCCTCGCTCTGTCTCCGCCGCTGCTGTGTGCCCAGGAAGGCGGAACAGTTTGAATTCGTGAAGCTCAGCCCCCAGGGGCGGGGCCTCACAGATTCAAATTATTCAGCATCCCGCCCACAGCCACAGACAGAGCGAGGAGGAGGTCTCGGCTCTGGCTACAGCGCGCACAGGGAACTTGATGTAAGTAGAAATTTGCTTACTGCAGCGCAGCTGTGCCGGCCGGGAGCTTGTTCCCCCTCCCAGCACCGCTCCGCTCCGCCCCGCTGGCGCCGACTGTTTTAATTATATTAAGAAAAGCGCCGAAGCGGAGGCGGAACGCAGGGGTGCCACGGCGCACGGGCCCCCTCCTGCTCCCAGCACCAAAATACACTTGCCGGCCGCCACCACCGGGCCCGGGCACCATGTAGAGCGCGGCGCTCGGCTGCGCCGTGCTCTACAGTAAAAAAAAAAAACTATTGTACAATGTGAAATAAGGGGGCCTGATTGAAGCGGGCCCCCTTATTTCTCCGGGCCCCATACAGGAGCACTGGTTGTACCCCTGTATGGCGGCCCTGGGCACATCCTGGCTAAAAACAAAGATAAGAAGGTCTGACAAATACATTCTGGTCCAACGAAACAGCTAGGTCATTTCTGCAGTAATTTTTCAGATTCTGAAGTAAGTGTTCTATGCATAATATTATGGTCAAATCACTAAAAAACTGACTCTCTATAAGCCGCAATCCTTTTGATGTGGGTTAGACTCAAGTGCAGATTCTAAGAAATCCCCTAGTTTTCTCCCCTAATTCACTCAAAGGGGTGTGAACTGAGCTGTAGTACAATTCCCAGATTGCAGTCCTCAGAATAATTATGGGTAGGTAGCTGACGTTCAGAACTGTGGTGTGTTCAGGAACAGAGCTCAGACCATTGGAGTGCCGGAATATAGTTTAAAAAAAAGTTTTAGTTTGTGGGTCGATACGATTACGGTAATACCCAATTTATATAGTTTTTTTATGTTGAAGCGGTTTTTTTAAAAACAGAAAGTGTTTTTATTGTGTAAAATTTGTGCATCGCTCTCTTCTGATAGCCATAACTTTTTTATCTTTTCGTAAACAGAGCTGTGTAAGGACTTTTGAATGGATGAATTGACGTTTTATTATGTGTCACATTGGCATTTATATGGCTTTTTGATCGCTTTTTATTCCATCTTACGTGCTGAGGGATAAACAGAAATCACAATTCTGTGACTTTTGTTTTACAGCGTTAACCGTGCGGGTTAAATAACATGACAGATTTATAGGGCAGGTTTTTACATAGTGGCAATACCAAATATGCGTACTTTATTTTTGGATCTTTTTTCGGGTGATGGGTGTTTGTAAAGGGGAAAAGGGTGATATATGTGTTTTTATTTTTTGTGTTTCACTTTTTAAAAAAATTTTCACTTTTCTCCATAGGGGATTTGTATCGGTATATACAGCATTGCTGGTCACATGACAACATTTGTAAAATTCCAATGCTGACCACATTTGTTATAGATTCCTGCTCTCCCAGATGTCTAAGTCTGCTTAGCAATAATCAGAGATGGGAGCCAGGAATAGGTCACCACCAAACTTGTCATCAGGGGAAAACTGTGTGGAATCTATAACAAATGTGTCCGACATTGTGAGCTCTAGTAAGGTCTTCAACCAGCTTTCCCAGACAACTGAAAAGCTAAGCAAGAAACAGGGACTGGGAAAGCACAATACAATCCATAATAATTATAGAGCTTCTAAAAAGGTGGTCACCTCTGTCCGACAAGTTGGCTCCTGTCGGGGGGAAAGGGAGGAGCTCCTGCCCTGAGTCTCGGAGGGGGCTCCTGCCTTGAGTCTTGGAGATGGCTCATGACCTGAGTCTCGGAGGGGGCTCCTGCCCTGGCACTTGGAGGGGTTCCTGCCCTGGCACTCAGGAGGGCTCCTGCCCTGCCTCTCATGGCTCCTCTCCTGTAGCAGGAATGCTGAGGACTGACCTCGCATCCTGCATCAGACATCTGGAAGTCAGCCTCAGCTGCACCTGGAGTGCGGACTGTGGGTAGGGGGGCACTATGCAGCGGACGGTACATTGCAGAGTTTCCGCCCTCCACCACTCACTCACTCACAGAGTGTCCGCCCTCAGGCACCTCCTGTCTGCTGCATACTGTCCGCCTCCTCTCCCTCAGAAGCCGGCCTCTGCCGTTGCGCTGCTCCCGATGGTTCTCATGTCTCCTGTCACCATAGTATGGGAGGTGCCGTGGGCGGTGACGGGTGACGTGAGGCATCGTGAGCAGCGCGAAGGCAGAGGCCAGCTTAGGTAGAGATCGCAGCAGTGACCCAGTGGACTGCGGCTCCGCTGCTGCCGCCACTGTTACCTTACTACATATCAGCAGCAGCTGGCAGCGGCGGGCCGGATAAATGTCCTCGGCGGGTCGCATGTGGCCCGCGGCCCGTAGTTTGAGGACCCCTTAATAAGACTGTCTTTGTTACCCATGGCAACAAATCAGAGCTCAGCTTTTATTTGTGACATTGCTCTGGAAAAATGAAAACTGAGCTCTGATTGGTTACCATGAGCAACAAAGACAGTCTTGCTGTTAGACAGGTTTCATAAATGAGGTCCACTGTGTATAACCTGCAAATTCTGGGTATTTTCCTCCCCTTTCTATAATTGCGGTTTCATTTATTTTATAACTTTGCTGAGTGCAGGGACTCTTCTAGATGTCTCCCCCCATTGTTTCTCAGCCCTTTTATAACATGAGAGTCTGACTTAGACTCTACCAGAGAGGCTATATCTTTATCACCCTCTTTATATAGCACATGAGATGAGAAACTATATTGAAGAGCTCTGTATGTTGGTGTAAGGATTTTCAGTTGTTTTCCAGGAGATTGGCTGATGATGGAAGACTTAACATACAGAAGTGTAATCGGAAGAGTCTGAGGGAATGAATCTAATGTCAATGTTTGTGATAGATTAGATGTTAGGCCAGAAAAAACGGTGTTCCATATTGCAGTAGTCAAGGACGGTTTTATACACAGTCACTTTATAAAGGCAAATATTACCAATAATACCATTATAAAAGGGCAAAATTACATCATTACATCATGACCATTATGCCATTCCCACACACTGACTCAATAACACCACCACACTGGTACTGAATAATGCCAGATAAACAGTGTCCCCAAAAATAGTAATTACCTGTATTGTGCCCCAGGTGTTAATAGTGAACAGCACATTAAAGGTGCCCAACTTTTGTGTGATACTAAGTTATAGTGTCCCACACAGTAATAATTCCCACACAAAACAGTAATAGTGCCCCAAACAGTAACAGTGCTCATCTTTATAGCTTTATACCCCATACACAGTAAAACTCCCAGCTTATCTCCCTACATAGTAATAATGCCCTCTTTGTGCCCTCTAGACAGTAATAATGGCTTTTTCTGTTGAACATAATAATAATGACCCCCGTTATTCCCACAGCACAGTGAAAATGGTCAGCTTGCCCCCCCCCTAAAATTTTAATGCCTTTTTTTGCCCCCTAAAAAATTTCTAAGGAAGGCATTTATATTGCATTGTGGTGTATAGGGGCTGTTACTACTGTTTGGCAATAGAAATAGGTAATTTTTATTAATACAACTGTATTTATGTCCCAAAACAGTAATAAAACCCCACTTTTTTGTCTATTCTTAATAGGAAATAGTGTGAACCTAATAGGAATACAGTGCTTCCTGTAGCAAATAGTGTCCCTTCATAGCAAATAATACTGCCTTTTTTTTCTTTGGGAAAAAATCAAACAAATAATAAAAGTTATACTCACCTTAAGCATTCTTTCACTCATGTATACTGAGGTAGCAGGTAAGTACTTGATATAAACCTCTGTTGTTTTAATAATTCCCCCTCTTCTTAAAGGGATTGTCTAATTAATATTCTTATTTTTTAATAGGACACTGCTGCCATTTTAAAATAAAAAAAATATATACTCACCTGTCCTCTTTCTTCAGATCCAGCACTGTGCTCTCCACTAGTCTTTTGTTTGCTTCTGGTTTGCAGCAGTCACATGCCATTGTATGATGTCAACATTCAGAAAAAAGTACTCCAAGCAGTGATGTCAGCTAACGACTAGTTGAGAAGACCAGAAGAAAACAAAAGACCCCCGGAGAGTAAGAACAGCACAGTGCTGAATCTGAGATGAGAGATTTTGTTATTTTAAAATGGCAGCAGTATCCTGTTAAAAAAATAATAACTTGGACAACCCCTTTAATAAGGAGAATTCATTAAGTATTTTTAAGTCAGCATTAAACAGCTTTTCAGTGAGTTCATATGTCAATCACCATATGTCCACTTATGGTGCACAGTCTACTGGGCTTACTTGTGATCTAATGCACACTCTAACATACAACAGGTTCTGTCTCATTTAAGGGAAGAAGAAATGTGACAGAAAGGAAGTGATGTAGGGTTGAGCTGTGAACTGTGTAGTCAGGGCTGTATTTATAGGTCATGCTGCCCTAGGCACTAAACCCTAATACGCCCCCATTAACCAATTAGATTACCACGCCCCTTTCATATTATGCCACACACCTTTACAAAAGCCACGCCCACTATGACCATGTAACGGCTCAAGAAGAAAGCTAATTGAAGGGTTTGCCGTCACCCAGCTTTCCTAGATGTTGGAGAACCTATTCAGCATACAGGATAGACTGGAGATGCCGCCACACTGTGCCTACACCTAAACCATTAGACTTCAACCAATAAAAGCCACACTGCAGCTTAAAGGGAATATGTCACCAACATTTTATTTTATTTATCAAATCCAGACTCTGATACATATTCTTTTCTTCTTCGAAATTTTTATTTTCTGATTGTAGATTTTAGTTTGGTCGTCTGTATATGATTATGATCTATGACAGACATTCTCACCCGTAGCAACAAATCAGACTTCATTTTCCCAAAATGTCCTAAGAAATTAAGGCGGTGGTGGTGGGGGGGAGGGCAGGGAAGACACAGGGGCCCCTGCCTTCACAGTGGACAGGTCTTATAGTTAGATGGAAGGTCAAATAAGATTATATAGGTGAGATGGCCAGGTGGTCATACAGCATAATAGCCTAAGGGTTCTCTCACATAGCTGCCTTTTTGATGCGTTTGTTAATGTGTTTTTTTGTGCAGAAAGGCACGGTGATTAATACTCTACATTGCTGTGATTTTATAGCGATTTTTGTGCAGTAATGTACAGCATCAATTGTTGTGCCGACCTTCACAAAAACACACATTAACAAATGCATCAAAAACGCGCTGTGTGAGAGCACCCTTAGGCTGTTATGCTGCATGGCCACCTGGACCTAAGAGGTGCCGCCCTAGACACCCGCCTATATGATACCTATATACACATCACAGGAGAGCCCTATATGATACCGACACCTATACAACACATCACATGACACACAGCTCCATATAGTCTGATACCTCCTATTATATGATAGGCAGCTCCATATTGTCTGATTCCTCCTATGATAGACAGCTCCATATAGTCTGATATCTCCCATTATATGATAGACATCTCCATATAGTCTGATACCTCCTATGATAGACAGCTCCATATAGTCTGATACCTCCTATAATATACAGCTCCATATAGTCTGATACCTCCTATGATAGACAGCTCCATAGAGTCTGCTAACTCCCATTATATGATAGGCAGCTCCATATAGTCTGATACCTCCTATGATAGACAGCTCCATATAGTCTGATAACTCTCATTATAAGATAGGCAGCTCCATATAGTCTGATACCTCCCATTATATGATAGACAGCTCCATATAGTCTGATACCTCCCATTATATGACAGTGACACACAGCTCCATATAGTCTGGCACCTATAACATGTTCCCCTGCCTTCCCCCATCCTCCCACCATTCCTAACACCTCTCACTCACGTTTCAACTGCCTCCAGCCCCCACTCACGTTTCACCTGCCTCCAGCCCCCACTCACGTTTCACCTGCCTCCACTCCCCACTCACGTTTCACCTGCCTCCACTCCCCACTCACGTTTCACCTGCCTCCACTCCCCAGTCACATTGCACCTGCCTCCACTCCCCAGTCACATTTCACCTGCCTCCACTCCCCAGTCACATTTCACCTGCCTCCACTCCCCACTCACGTTGCACCTGCCTCCAGCCCCCACTCACGTTTCACCTGCCTCCAGCCCCCACTCACGTTTCACCTGCCTCCACTCCCCAGTCACATTGCACCTGCCTCCACTCCCCAGTCACATTTCACCTGCCTCCACTCCCCAGTCACATTGCACCTGCCTCCACTCCCCAGTCACATTTCACCTGCCTCCACTCCCCACTCACGTTGCACCTGCCTCCACTCCCCAGTCACATTTCACCTGCCCCCACTCACGTTGCACCTGCCTCCACTCCCCAGTCACATTTCACCTGCCTCCACTCCCCACTCACATTGCACCTGCCTCCACTCCCCACTCACGTTGCACCTGCCTCCACTCCCCAGTCACGTTGCACCTGCCTCCACTCCCCACTCACGTTGCACCTGCCTCCACTCCCCAGTCACGTTGCACCTGCCTCCACTCCCCAGTCACGTTGCACCTGCCTCCACTCACCACTCACGTTGCACCTGCCTCCACTCCCCACTCACATTTCACCTGCCCCCAGTCACATTTCACCTGCCCCCAGTCACATTTCACCTGCCCCCAGTCACATTTCACCTGCCCCCAGTCACATTTCACCTGCCTCCAGTCACATTTCACCTGCCCCCAGTCACATTTCACCTGCCCCCAGTCACATTTCACCTGCCCCAGTCACATTTCACCTGCCCCAGTCACATTTCACCTGCCCCAGTCACATTTCACCTGCCCCCAGCCACATTTCACCTGCCCCAGTCACATTTCACCTGCCCCCAGTCACATTTCACCTGCCCCAGTCACATTTCACCTGCCCCCTGGCCCAGTCACATTTCACCTGCCCCCAGTCACATTTTACCTGCCTCCAGTCACATTTCACCTGCCCCCAGTCACATTTAACCTGCCCCCAGTCACATTTCACCTGCCCCCAGCCCCCAGTCACCTGCCTCCAGTCACATTTCACCTGCCCCCAGTCACATTTCTCCTCCCCCCTCTCCTCCCCCCTCCGATTCACTTACCTGTCCTGAAGAGCGGAAGGCCTCGGTCTTCTTCTCTTCGGCGCCGTCCGTGCGCTGCTGAGGAGTGGGATGGGCGCGTTGCTCCTCTCTCTCTCTCCCCGGCCGGCAGCTTCTGCTCTTCAGTGGCGGGCGCGCGCTGTTGGGGAGAGGAAGAGGAGGGGCAGCGCAGCCCGATCCTTCCCAGCAGCACACCGCACCACTAAGGAGACAGGCAGCATCAGCGCAGCTTGCTGATGCTGCCTGTCTGTCATTACAATGGAGCGCCGGAAGAGAGAAGCAGTATGTCCCTACCGGTGCCCTGTTGTCCGCTGCCGCTCTGCAAAAAAATAAAAAATCCCGCCGCTGCCACCAATGAAAAAGTCACTAGCGGCGGCATCCTCCTACACTCCCTCCCCCCCTCCTCCCGCACCGCTCCGACCACTGGGGGAGGTGGGGCGGGTGCCCGGAGGAAAATAGAAAAAAAAAAAAGTTTAAAAAAAAAACTCCTGCTGCAGTGCTACCCCCTAACAGGAGCCTCCCTAGGCACGTGCCCACGAGTGCCTAGTGGGGAATACGGCCCTGTGTGTAGTGGATGGAAGAGATCAGTGTATAGATGTTCTAATAAAGAAAATAATGCTGACCTTCATCTCACTCTGCCTACATATCATGAGAACATTACAACTGGCAAGGATGGCATGAGTCCTGCTGCAGTGAGTACTGACTGTCATTCTGCATAACTCAGAATGACTACTGTTCTCATTGTGCACATCTATGTCCCTTTTAGTACATGATCCTATTTACCTTGGTAGCTGCTGCCTGATACAATTAACTTTACTGTCCACTAGGATTCAAAAGTCCTTCTCCAGTCACTTTTTCCCAGGGTTTTCTGTTTAACAAGTAATCATGGAATAGATTTTTCTCCCCATGTGCATAACCTTGCATTTATCTGTGTTAAACCTCATCTGCCATTTCTCTGCCCAGGCCTCCAACTTATCCAGATCCCTTTGTAATACAACATTATCCTCTATTGTGTTCATTACTTTGCAGAGCTTGGTATCATCTCATATTCTACTGTGCAATTAATGTGTAAGATCATTAATGAAAATATTAAAGAGGATAGGGCCCAATACTGACCCCTGTGGTACCCCAATAGTAGCAGGTATTCAGCCTGAGTATGTACTGTTAATCACCACCCTTTATTTTCTATCACTGAGCCAGTTGTTTACCCACTTGCAAATATTTTCCTCCAGTCCAAGCATTCTCATTTTACTTACCATCCTTTTATGTGGCACAGTATTCAATATTTTAGAAAAATCTAGATATATGACATTCAATGCCTCACCACAATCCAGTCTAGAACTGATCTCTGTCACGCTGCTCGGAGGAGAGGATTGTGGGTCCACTGGTCACCGCAGAGAGTTGGTGTAGCCTACGCCGAGGAGCAGAGTCTAAGGGGCCCCTTGTCTTCTCCGGCGTTCGCCGCAAAGCAGGAGGGACTTTGCTGCAGGCAAACCCCCAGGTCGCTACCCTCAATGTAGACCCTGGCAGTGACAGCCGAAGTGGTAGACACGGAACAGGCCAGAATGTAGAGAGGCAGCACAGGAGGACTGGAAGGTATGGCTGGAACGACGTTCAGCAAAGGAAGGTCAGGCGAATAGCAAAACGGATGCAGACAATAGCAGAGAAGGTTAGTGAGACGTACACACGAACCAAACTCAAGGAAAGGAAACCAACAACAGGGCGCGGAGAACAGGAAATGGCAAGAAATGGATTGGAGGAGCACAATTACCTGTTGCGCGCTTGCCCTTTAAATCCATAGAAATGATGTGTGCACCCCCCCCAGTGGGGAGGAAGATGCAGAGGAGCACACCTGCTGAGGAGGAAGCAGGACAGGAGCACCTGACTACGGGACAGGCAGGAGCTGGGAGCGAACAGCAGCCCTGGGCTCAGCGCAGTGACAACCAGCAGCCGGGTAACGGACGTGCCTGTGTCTTGGAGTCGGACCACAGCATGAGCTATTACAATCTCTTCATTTAATTTCAGTTAGATACTCCTGTATAACATCTCTTAGAAAACCTTCAAACAATCTACCTACAGGTTAAGCTTACCAGCCTATAGTTTCCAGGATCACTTTTTGACCCATTTTTAAATATTGGTACCATATTTGCTATGCGCCAATCCTTTGGGACTTACCCAGTTATTATACAGTTCATAGGGGCCCGTCTATCACATTACTTAAAGGGGTTTTGCTACAATCTCATTTCATACTTCCTGCATCCAGCTCTTCAGCTCTGTGTGCACAGAAGGGGATGTGTGTGATTTGTTTGAACTGCATATCATGTGAACCAGCAGGATGACATCACCAGTTCTTTTCTCTCTGTAGTCAAAGAAAGGTCTGTTTATGTAAAGCATTGTGAGTAGCTGAGAGGTTCTAGGTTCAAATTCCTGCAGGAACCAAACCTGTGTGTTTTTTTTTCTCTTTATCAATGCACAGACCTCATTGAGGTTTCTTTTTTATTTATTTGCACTGTTTGACTAATTACTAAGGAGTACAGAGGACGGGAGTAGAAAGACAGCACCTGGGGTTTGAACACTCAAACCCCGGGTGCCACAGTAGCTGCTTGAGAGGAGATGTGATTTCTGAGCATGTCTGACCAGGACTGAGGAGCTCTCATCACTGGTCATATCCCCTGGAGACAAGATATAAACAATGGATCACTAAAGGAGCAGCTAAAACAAAAACGGTGCAGAATTTTTAATAATAATGAATGGTGAAAATGATTATTTAATTTGCAAGCTTCTCATGTCAATTTTACTTCGTGGCAAAATCCCTTTAATTCCCTTGGGACACGGTGGTGTTTACCATCAGGACCTGGTGATTTGTCTATTTTAATCTTCTTAAGGCAGAGCTGCACTTCTTCCTGGGTTAGACAAGAAATATTTAATTAAGATCGAGTTTACCTCATCCTTCTGTACATCAACAGGGAGGTAATTTTCCTCAGTAAATGCGGTGGAGAAACATTTTTTAATTTAGGTTTGCTTTCGCCTCATTACCCTCTACAATAACACCCTCACTACTTTTCAAAGGGCCAACATTTTGAAACATGTTTTAATCTTTTTACTATTTATATAGTTAAAAAATATTTTGGGGTTCGTTTTACTCTTTTTGGTAATATGCCGTTCTGTCTCCAGCTTTACTGTCTTTATCATTTTTTACATATTTTATTGTGTCACTCAATAATACAGACTGTTCATGAAGGTCACCTGGGAATTGTGTGTTTCCCAAATATGTATGGCTCCACCTGCCAGCTAGTTACTCCTTCATTAAAATCTGAAACCTTACAAATGTTTCCTCTACCCCACAGCTGTATGGGAAGTAACAGTTGACATCTATTGTCCACTGCCTAATGGACAATACATCCAGGTGACAATTGAATGAATATTCCTAATATCCTAATATCACATTCATTTATTGGTATTCATATGGTATTTCACAAAACTTCAAAGGAGTCAATGTGCATCCATTCAATGGACATACATTTGAACAATTTTCTGAACATCTTGGGTTCATTGACAGGAAGAAACCACCTTGCTGGCCAAATAAAATTAGGGAAAGCTTTATGTGTAATTTGTGGAAGAGAGTTAGAGCAGCTCATCTGGAGCACATACCCTCTAAAACAGGCTCTGTACAAATTCCTGCATAACTATAGAAGTACACCACATTCAATAACTAATGCTGCTCCTGCTCAACTCATGTTCAACAGAACTCCTCATATCCGTATTTCAAATGCAACTACCCATGCAAGAGCAAAATGAAACACTATGCAGACCAGAAACAACATGCCCATCTATGCTCTTTGTAAAGGGGGGACAAAGTTATCATTAGACAATAAGGGCCTGTCCCCGCGGCACAGGTTTGGGGCTGGTTTTTCAGACTTTTTTCGGTTTTGAAAACCGTCTGAAAAACCGGCCGCAAACTTTTCAATGCACCGCTATGGAAAACCCGTGCAGCAGTCCCCAGCGGTTTTTCAGACTGGCGGCGGTCCGAAAAACATAGAATATGTTAATTCTTCCATCTGGTTTTCAGTCGGAATATGAACAGGTCTATGGGAAGGAGGAGGACTTTTTTCCGCTAATGCGGCCGTGTGCACGGCACGAAAACAGGACAAATATCGGTTGGATAAACCGACCGGTATTTGTCCTGTGCCATGTGAAAGGCCCCTGAGACTTCTTTTGTATTTGACCCAGCAGAATACTATGTAACAACCAAAAAGGGAAACATATTTACAGCTATGTGGGATGAACACTCCATAACCAGGAATTCCTCACATTTCAAAGCACTACCAGCAGAATGTGTTTGTGAACCTTCACAGACAGAAGGAGCTATTACTGAGAGTAGCAGTTCTCAATCAGAAGTGACTAGCTCTTTGGTAAACAGCAATCCCAGACATTCAAGATGCTTTCCTATGCCTAGCCTTGGTTCTTAATGCTGTCTTTATATTATTAGTATGTAAATAACTGTGGAATTTGGATGTTTATGCTCTGTTTCTTTGAATTAAGTTTTAATGTCACTGTATATTGTTAAAAAAAGGGAGAAGGGAGTGAAAGAAGACATGCAGGAAATTATGTAGAGTTGAGCTGTGAACTGTGTAGTGGAAGGAAGTGATCAGTATATGGATTTTCTAGTAAAGAACATAATACTGAACTTCATTTCAGTCTGCCCACGTCATGAGAACATCGCACACACTCTATGAAGGTCCCACTAATGATTCCATTGACATAGTTGGTTGGCACATGCATTGTCTTAAGGGATTATAGATTTTTGCAGGGTCACCAGGGTTCAGATTGCACAGTTACCATTTTCCAGATGGATGCTCCGTGAAGGGACAGAAAGAAGTGCAAGAGAAAGGAAAGACTAGGGTTCTTTTGTTTGTATGTTTGACATTTTCCATAGAGCTGCACAATAAAAGAAAATCTGGAGAAATGTGCCTCCATGTTACGCTTTATTGGACTTGACTGACCACTAACCTATGTAAATATAAATAAATATATATATATATATATATATATATATATATATATATATATAATATTTATTATTTTTTTCAGTGGATCAAGACATATAAATGTTGGTTGTTACATGTTTATGTGATATCATTATTTTTAATACCTGAATTAAGTCATATTTTTTTGGTCTGTCTTTAATTTATTTATTTACACTCACCTTACTGAGAAATTGAGGACTGTGAAGTCATCATCTTGGTGCTGGCTGGAACCCCTGTGCTCGAATGTTGACAACCTGTTCACTAACATGAAGTCAGATAGGAAACAAGCCTAAAACAGCCTGTTGCCTAGATAATGAGAGGGCAGTAAACCTGTGGCCCTCTGCTCTATCCCAGGTTTCAACCGCATCCATCCTGATGACACAAATATAGTTGAAAATTGCATTCCTCACTAGGTCACAAGTCCAGTTCCTTGGATTCCCAGAGACCCCCTTGGGGATTGAGGCCATTGGTAGTTCCTCAGTTTGCCTTTGCTACCAGTGCTGGACTTGGCAATAGTGTTGGAAAGATATAATTAGGGAATGTTCTACCTAGTATTCTTTAGGATCAATTTGTACAATCAATTTTTAAACTATACATATCCAATTCAAACTCATATTAAAACTGAACCATTTAAAGAGATTTTCTCTCTACAAAGATTATATCTAATAATGGGAACAGTAAAAATATGCACTTTTGCAATTGGTTTGTATTACCTAAAGCATTTAGTTTAGCAGGTATTAACTAATCTATAAGTGTCTAGAGCTAAATCTGAAGCTTGGGGTCGGGCCACACCCCCTTTGCTGTGATTGGCTGCCTGATATTTAGTTCAGCCCTGGTCAGGAAATGCCCGGTGTAGGGCACACCCCTTGTGCTGTGATTGGCTGCCTGCACTCTCTGTGCTCACTCCCTTCTGAGCTGTGTAAAAATGAAACTTGTTCCCCCAGATTTCTGTGCTAGGTGCTAGCAGTGTCTGTGTAATAAAGGCTGCCTGTGATAGCTCTATGTAAAGGATCTGGGCAATTATTGATTATTTAGCTGTTAGATTCACTCCCCCCCCATATAACACAGCCTTATACATTCTGCTCCCCTCTACCTGTTATCTGCCTGAAAATTGAGGGGGGAGCAGAGTGCATTTCTCACAGCTCTTTTAATATTTCAGGCTGTATCTATAACTGTTTATAGCAATGCAGGTGTTATGGTTACAAGGAGCTTGTGGAGGGAGGTGACAGCTCTTCAGGCATGAGAACTGGCCACTGCAGGAGGTCTACAGAGCTGACATCCTCTCTCTCCCACTGCTCACACACAATGATGATGATGACTCAGGAGGGAGCAGGGAGGGGGTGTGACGATGTCACCAGTCTTCAGTGATGGAAGACACGCCAACTGGGAGGAGACAATCACCCCTGGATTTGTAGCTGTAAGACAGAGAGAAACAGCTCATGTCTGTGAAAGCCTGTGGTGAGAAAACATCTTTAAGTTGCTTCTTACCCAAGATTGATCAATGAATGCCCAATTAACTATTTACACTAATTTTACTTGAAGGGTATGTTCATATAGTGTTTTGATTTGCTGTTTTAGAAGTAGGCGCTTGCCAGCAGGCATTTCTAAAGCGCGGGGGAGGGTGGAGGGAGGGTCTATTTCACCTCAGATGGAGTTTAATCATATGAGAGCTATGATTACCGTAGTTACAGGCAGTGCAATTATGCCCCAAAATATGTACTGAAAGACACCGTGTGAATATACCCGTAAGATTAAAAGGGCACAATAACAAGTTAAGCCTATGCAAAACATTGACATTAAGTGGTAGGTTTACAATTACAAGGTATAAGGCAGAGTCTTTTTCCCACACTTTTCTAGGATGTCTCTGACCTTTCATGATAAACTGAAAACAAACCCAATATAAATCTGGGGGAATGGGGCTCACCAACTTTTCATTGAAAAATTAAATTAACTTTGGCCTAAAATTTAAA
>JAODAL010061393.1:0-20345 GCA_025379985.1 Phyllomedusa bahiana | reverse complement strand
ACATCTAAGCTGAGTGGCCATCTTGGCATATCAGGGTGTGTCCGAACACAGACGCCATCTTGTGGGTGGAATAGACATTTTACATAATACATTCTATAACAGTTATCCTTTACAAGCCGATTATATATGTGGCCATTTGCTAACACATTAAAAAGTGTATGGTTATACAGGCAGCTTTTACATGCAATGTATAAAGACATGTGAGGTATTATACTGATAAATACATTAAAATAGAGACACAAAGGATCACACATATATAACCTTGGTTCCCATCCACAACACCTCCAGCCTCCAAATCGTGTTCCCTCACCTCCAGCCTCCACCTCCCGGTCCCTCACCTCCAGCCTCCACCTCCAGTTCCCTCACCTCCAGCCTCCACCTCCTGTTCCCTCACCTCCAGCCTCCACCTCCTGCTCCCTCACCTCCAGCCTCCACCTCCTGCTCCCTCACCTCCAGCCTCCACCTCCTGTTCCCTCACCTCCAGCCTCCACCTCCCATTCCCTCACCTCCAGCCTCCACCTCCTGTTCCCTCACCTCCAGCCTCCACCTCCTGTTCCCTCACCTCCAGCCTCCACCTCCTGTTCCCTCACCTCCAGCCTCCACCTCCAGTTCCCTCACCTCCAGCCTCCACATTCTGTTCCCTCACCTCCAGCCTCCACCTCCCGTTCCCTCACCTCCAGCCTCCACCTCCTGCTCCCTCACCTCCAGCCTCCACCTCCTGTTCCTTCTCCTCCAGCCTCCACCTCCCGTACCCTCACCTCCAGCCTCCACCTCCTGTTCCCTCACCTCCAGCCTCCACCTTCTGTTCCTTCACCTCCAGCCTCCTGCTCCCTCACCTCCAGCCTCCACCTCTTGCTCCCTCACCTCCAGCCTCCACCTCCTGTTCCTTCACCTCCAGCCTCCACCTCCCGTTCCCTCACCTCCAGCCTCCACCTCCTGTTCCCTCACCTCCAGCCTCCACCTCCTGTTCCCTCACCTCCAGCCTCCACCTCCCGTTCCCTCACCTCCAGCCTCCACCTCCCGTTCCCTCACCTCCAGCCTCCACCTCCCGTTCCCTCACCTCCAGCCTCCACCTCCTGTTCCCTCACCTCCAGCCTCCACCTCCCGTTCCCTCACCTCCAGCCTCCACCTCCCGTTCCCTCACCTCCAACCTTCACCTCCTGTTCCATCACCTCCAGCCTCCACTTGCTGTTCCCTCATCTCCAGCCTCCAATTCCTGTTCCATCACCTCCAGCCTCCACCTCCTGTTCCCTCACCTCCAGCCTCCAACTCCCGTTCCCTCACCTCCAGCCTCCACCTCCAGTTCCCTCACCTCCAGCCTCCACCTCCAGTTCCCTCACCTCCAGACTCCACCTCCTGTTTCCTCACCTCCAGCCTCCACCTCCTGCTCCCTCACCTCCAGCCTCCACCTCCTTTTCCCTCACCTCCAGCCTCCACCTCCTTTTCCCTTACCTCCAGCCGCCACATCCTTACCTCTCTTCTCACCTCCACCTTCCGTTCCCTCACCTCCAGCCTCCACCTCCTGTTCCCTCACCTCCAGCCTCCACCTCCTATTTCCTCACCTCCAGCCTCCACCTCTCATTCCCTCACCTCCAGCCTTCACCTCCCATTCTTTCACCTCCAGCCTTCACCACCCATTCCCTCACCTCCAGCCTCCACCTCCTGTTACCTCACCTCCAGCCTCCACCTCCTGGTCCCTCACCTCCAGCCTCCACCTCCCATTCCCTCACCTCCACCTCGAGTTCTCTCACCTCCAGCCAGCACCTCCTGTTCCCTCACCTACAGACAACACCTCCCGTTTCCTCACCTCCAGCCTCCACCTCATGTTCCCTCACCTCCACCCTCCACTCCTATTCCCTCACCTCAAGCCTCCACCTCCTTTTCCCTCTCCTTCAGCCTCTGCCTCCTATTCCCTCACCTCCAGCCTCCACATCCTCGCCTCCCGTTTCCTCACCTCCACCTCCAGTTCTCTCACCTCCAGACTCCACCTCCTGTTCCCTCTCCTCATGCCTCCACCTTCCCTTCCCTCTCCTTCAGCCTCCACCTCCCGTTCCCTCACCTCCTGCCTCCACCTCCCGCTCCCTCACCTCCAGCCTCCACCTCCCTCACCTCCAGCCTCCACCTCCTGCTCCCTCACCTCTATCCTCCACCTCCTGTTCCCTCGCCTCCACCTCCTGTTCCCTCACCTCCAGCCTCCACCTCCTGCTCCCTCACATCCAGCCTCCACCTCCCGTTCCCTCACCTCCAGCCTCCACCTCCTGTTCCCTCAAATCCAGCCTCCACCTCTCGTAAATCATGTAAATCATTATGGTGAGAGCACCCTTTTAATGCCTGATGCTTTGCAGCACTGTATGTGGATCCTCATCCTTAGTTGAATGTCGTTCTATCATTTTGTAACATTTAGGAAAACTGTGCCACCTTTTAAAGCTTTTATGCCTCTCTTGGGATTGTAACCACCATGTCTGATGTTCTTCTGTGAACAATTTAAGCAAATTTGTCAGCCTGTTGCCTATCTTTAAAAAGAATCGGGTGTGAGGGAGGAGAGCTGACCCCACTATATTAGGGTATATGAGAGTCTGTTTTCCAGTTTGTTACCTTCTCAGAAGATCCTTGTCCCTTATCCCACCTGGGAACCACACAGTGAATGACCAGGTCACACGACAGATTGCAGCCGTCTGTGAGGAACACGCAGCCGTCGCCCACTGGCGTTTGCGTCTTCTCTTTGTTGAGAAGATCCTGTAGTTTAGCTCCGGCCTTCCTGAATATTGCCCTGGACACTGCTCCGGACTGGGGGTCTAGTTCTTTGCCCACACTATTCACGATGACATTGGTCTAAGGAGACAACAGATTCCAGTCAGTGCATGAGCCTCACCTTCCTACCACTTACACTTGTTCATGTTCTAGTCACACATTCTCTTCTGTCACAGCATTGCGTTCACATGCGGCAGATTTGTTGCAGAAATTTCTGCAGTTGTCCCAATTGATCGAACAAGGCAGTCTCTTGTGGGTGCATTCAGGTATTCTGCACCCGCAGCAGAAACCCCCAAAATTTCTGTGCGAGATCTTTATGAACGCCCTAAAGGGGATCAGCAACCTTTAATAAAAGTTGAAACCTCAGCAAATGGGATGAAACTATAGTTTATTACATTAGATTTCTCCCCCCACTTGCCTCCCTAACGATATGTTTCACCTACAATCTGACGTCTTCAGGGTTATAGGCGCTATAACGAATCATATCTGGAGGGGAGGGGGATTCATCGGATAGAGAATGTTTAAACTGAATATGAATATCTTGTAAGAATTTAGAGGGTCAGCGTTAGGTACTTTTAATTGATAATAGACAGGTGCTTGTATGATTTTTAGGTAGTTTATTAGTATAAGTAAGATATTAAGAATTACTTTGAGAGATATGTGGGCATAAAGGAGTTTGTATAATTTAACTTGTCTTGGTTTGGAGGTAGAGGAGATTCTTATGATCAGTGAAGATGTTTACAGGGTGCAGAGCACCCTCCAGGAGGTGACGCCATGCTTCTAAAGCAAGCTTAATGGCCAGAAGCTCCCGGTCTCCAATGGTGTAGTTCCTCTCAGCGGGCGAGAAAGTTTTGGAAAAGAACCCGCAGGTCCGAGTCCTGCCTTTAGGCCCCTTTTGGGTGAGAACCGCTCCAGCCCCCACGGACGGATGAGGCATCGACCTCCAAGAAAAATGGATTCTTTGTATCCGGCCGGGATAGAATGGGTGCCGAGGCAAAGGCGGCCTTTAACTTGGAAAAGGCTTCTTCGGCAGATGGAGGCAACAATTTCGGGTTGCCATGCTTCCTGGTAAGAGCCACAATTGGTGCCACCAACGTCAAAAAATATGTGATGAACTGCCTGTAATAGTTGACGAATCCCAAGAAGCGTTGTATGGCCCGGAGGCCAACAGGTCGAGGCCACTGTAGGACGGCAGACAGTTTGGTGGGGTCCATCTGCAGACCTTAGTCCGAGATTATGTATTCGAGGAACGGGAGGCTGGTTCGGTGGAATTGGCGTTTTTTCAGTTTGGCATAGAGATGGTTCTCACGCAGGCGTTCCAGGACCTAGCGCACATACGACTGGTGGACCTCCAGATTAGGTGAAAAAACCAGGATGTCATCCAAGTAGACGACTACATAGTCATACAGGAGATCTCTGAAAATGTCATTGACAAATTCTTGGAAGACGGCTGGAGCGTTGCATAAGCCGAAGGGCATCACTAGATACTCGAAGTGCCCATCACGAGTATTGAAGGCAATCTTCCACTCATCACCTTCTCGGATCCGGATGTGGTTATAAGGTCCACGCAAGTCCAACTTGGAAAAGACTTGAGCTCCCCGGAGACGATCAAAGAGATCCGTGATCATTGGCAATGGGTACCGTTTTTTAATGGTAATCTTGTTGAGACCGCGATAGTCTATGCACGGTCACAGAGACCCATCCTTCTTCTCCACAAAGAAGAAACCGGCACCTACTGGAGAAGAGGATTTACGGATGAAGCCTTTCTGTAGGTTTTTCTTAATGTAGGCCGACATAGCCTGAGTCTCAGGTACGGAGAGCAGGTAGACCCTAGACCCTGGGGCGGACTAGTTCCAGGCAGAAGGTCTATAGGGCAATCGTAGGGACGGTGTGGAGGAAGGGTCTCCGCTTGCTTTTCAGAAAACACATCCTGAAAGTCCTGATGCAGTTGTGGCAGACCTGGTAGAGATTTGGGAGTTGGCGGTGGAGGAATGGGGCGCACCCAGCGAGGTGCCAATAGGCAGCGAGACTGGCAGTCTCGACCCCAGTCCAAAACTTCACCCGTCTTCCAGTCGAGCATAGGGGCATGACACTGCAGCCATGGAAGCCCCAGGAGAACCACTGAGGAAAAACGGAGTAGCACAAAGAATGCGAACCTTTCCTTGTGCAAAGCTCCCACTTGTAGGACCACCGGTTCCATCCTAAAGAGGTTGGAGTCGCTCACTAGCTCACCAGAAACGGACGAGAGTCCCAAGGGTTGGTCTAAGCAGACCACCAAGAGACGATACTTGGCCACCAAGGCAGCGTCCATAAAAGTCCCGGCGGATCCCGAATCCAGGAAAGCAGACACTTGAAAGAAGATCCCAGAATTGGTTGTGATGAGAGCTGGTATCATGAGCCGTGGAGAGGGATTTCTCACAGCTAGGGACACCTCTCCCTTAGCTTAGCTTAGCTGCGTGCGTTTCCTGGACGTTGCTGACAAAGCAGACAACCCCAGCGGAACTTTTCGGGGCTGCCGCAATAAAGACACAAATTCCCCTCACGACGTCGTGTGAGTTCTTGTGGAGTCAGGTGGGCTCTGTTCACTTGCATAGCCTCTTCCATGGCTGGCTGCGAAGGAGGCAGTGGAGGCCGAGAAAACACCAGCGCAAGACGGGGTAGACGGCGTGTCTGGAGTGGTTCACGCTCTTGACGGAGCTCATCCCGTCTCTCCGTGAAACGGACGTTTATGTGGGTTGCCAGATGGATGAGCTCACTTAGCGAAGACGGAGGGTCCCCGGTGGAGAAGGCATTCTTAATCTGGCTGGAGAGGCCCTTTTTGAACGTGGCGCACAATGCTGCATCGTTCCAGGCCAGCTCAGAAGCAAGTGTTCGGAACTGCACGGCGTAGTCTCTTACGGAGGAGCTTCCTTGCTGTAAGTTCAACAAGGCGGTCTCGGCAGATGAAGCACGGGCAGGTTCTTTGAAGACACTGCGGAACTCCTGCAGGAATGTCGCCAGATCGGCAGTAATCGGATCGCCTCGGTCCCAGAGTGGAGTTTTCCAGGCCAGGGTCTCCTGGAGAGGAGACTGACCACGAAGGACCTTTCCGACGGGAACTGACAGGCCATAAGTTCTACGTGGTGGGAGCACTTGGTGATATACCCCCTGCAGGCCTTAGGGTCCCCGTCAAACTTTTTCGGCATGGACAACCGGAGTTTGGGGCCGGCGGAAATCCCCGGAGCGCCTGCCATGGGAGGAGCTGCTGCTGAGTGGCGAAGACCTGCTGAATCATAGACGTCAGCTAGTTAAACTGCTACGCTTGCTGTGCGATCTGTTTAGACTGTTGAGCCACAATGGTAGTGAGGTCAGAGACACTTGGTAGAGGCACCTTGGTGGGATCCATGGCCGAATCGAACTGTAACGGTCTATGGAAGTGGATCCTCTGGACCACCGCAAGCGATAGTAGTAGCCACGTGTAGTGCTAGTCAGAAATATGACTATTGAGCCAAATGATAATAATCTATTCCTGTATTTTATATCAAATGTATATTCTGTTTTTAATTGCAATGTCTGCTAAAGACTGACTCATTGTTTGCTAGTCTCTCTTAGTCTAAAGTCTACTTACACACATAATCTGATTTAGTGTCTTTTCTATGGTATGTATTTGTGTAGTATGTTGACTGAATACACAAGAAGATGTTGTTTTCATTGTCTTAGTTCAGGTTACTGTGTGCTTTGACTTATCTCTTGTGAAGGGGTGTCTTTTGTCTATTTAACTTCAACAATGGACTAGCTGGTCACTCCATTGTATAGGGCAAGGTAGACAAACAACACCTTTGTATACTCTGAAGTTAGGCTGTGTAGGCTGTGTCCGCCATTTTGTAGAAGTGACATATAAAATCCCTTACATCAGCCATGTATATCAGAAACCGTTCTTTCCTGTCATTGGAGACGTCCATACAGTGAAGCTTGCTCTCTGAGAGTTTCTCAAATCCTAGGCCATCCTTTTACGGTTTCTCATGGCGGAAGTAAGATTTGATGAAGCAATACTCTACAGGTGAAGTCTGATAAGCGCTTATAACCTTTTGTAAATACTTATTTTTCTCTTATAAACTGTAAATACTAATCTCTTTATTTTCTGGAATCATTTTATGTTATCATTTTATCATACTTGATTGATTATTGAATTATTGTAACAATAAAGCTGTGTTATTTCTCATTATTGATTGGCCTTCTATAAAGCTGTACCTGAACCTGATAAAACTTGGTAAAACATAATTGATAGTTGGCAAAACACCACGCCAGGGAGCGGAGTCTAAGTAGGTTCGGTTTTCCCCAGAGCCCGCAGCAAAGCGGGATGGACTTGCTGTGGCGGATTGCTACCAGGTCGCTACCCCTGACGTGAGTTGCTTGCGGTGGCTGCCGAGGTGTGGCGTGGTACAAAATCGTAAGGCAGGCTCGTAGTCGGGGACAGGCGGTAGGTCAGGACAGGCAGCAAAGGTTTGTGGTCGAGGGACGGAGGCAGAAGGTACAATACACGGAAATGGCAATAAGGCACAAACGGAAAGCTTCCTTTCTAGGCACAAGGCACTATCGATTCGGCAAGGTGGAAGGGAATGGGCAGGACTTAAATAGGGTCGGAGCCCGGTGGAACCAATCACCGGCGCGCTGTCCCTTTGAATTGGGCTGCAGTGCCGCATGTGCCCGCTAGGGGGTCGAGCGCGCGTTCGGTCAGCAGCAGGAGCACGCACCCGAAGCACAGGAGCGCGGCTGTCACGGATGCCCCGGTGACCCGCAGGCACATCCGTGCCCCTCACCCGAGCGGAACCGCGTCCTGCATGTCGGGGCATGGGCGCACTCATTCCCCTGCTCCTTCGGGAGCGTACTTACCTGGCCGCGCTCCTGCTGCAGGCTCTGTCCCTCTGCGCGTGGTCCCACTCCCTATGTAAGATATGCATAAATGTGAATAATCTGTAAATATGATCTATGAAGAAATATGTGTATATTAAGCTTATACTGTATATGTAATTGTAAGTGCAGAGTTATCCAAAATGGCTGCTGGGTTTGAACTGGCTTCGAGCATACACCCCAAAATTGGGGAATAATCTGGAAAATTTTCATTTCAAAAAGGGGCCCTAGTTAGATTGAGTCTAGCTCAAAGGACAATTTTTTTAATTTGAAAATACGGGTTGTTCCTAATTCTTTTAAAAAAGGGATAAAATGACTTGTTTTCTATTGTATAAAAAAGGGATTTTTTAAAAGGCCTTACAGATTTGCTTTCCTAAGGGGCTTTTGATATTTTTGGACTTCTTTGTGTGTAACAGATAAGATGGGCCTGATCAAATTTAGTTATAGACGGGGGCAGTTTGCCCAAAAATTTTATATTACAAAATTGTCTAGGATACAGAAAAAGATCATTTTTGTCCTTTCTCCGGGGGGTTTTTTTAAATTTATTTTTTTGGGGGGAGACAAAAAAGATTCGAAAGATCTCAAGCAGATATTATTTTTGTGTCTTTTGAAAGGGCCTTTTGACCCAAAAAAATAGTATATATAGCCAGACCTGGAAAAACTAGGGGCCCAGGATAACAGGACGGGGGCTTCTGGGAGCTGGGGGAGGATTTGGGGGCTTCTGAGGGCCCAAACCCCCTGGGGGGGGAAAAGGGAATCCGGGGGAAAAGGGTCTTGTTTTGTAGCCAGGGGGGAACTAGTTATTTTTTCGGGGTAGATATTTTTGCAAACCCTTTTCCCATTTGGGATTGTTGTTTTTTTTTCGGGATTTTATTGTATTGTTTTGTTTTATTCTCTTTTGTTGTTGTGTTGTTTCACGGGGTGGGGGTTAAAATGGGTTTTTTGGGGTTTATAGCCATGGTTTGAATTTTTTCCCTTTTTTACTGATTTTTTTCCTTTATTTTTTTTGTGACCATTTTGTTGTGTATTTTTTTTCCCATGTATTTTTACCCCTTTTGAAACCCCATTTCATTCTGGAAAAAATATAATTTTCTTTTTTAACTTTTTGTTGTTGATATCTTTTCTTTGCTGGTCCGCCCTGAGAATCTAGGGGGGAAAATTTTGTTTTTTGTTCAATTTTAAAATATTCTTGGAAAAAATTTTAATATTGTTAATAAAAATTTTAAATATTTCTTACATATTTGGTAAAAGTTTCAGGTGGGGGGGGAAAAATGGGTGGGGCTGAAAGAAATATAAAATTAACTGTTATTTTATAAATTTTCCAAATCTTTTGGTTTAGTTTTTTGGTTGGGTAATTGTGGTTTTGTTTTTTGGTTTGTAGCAGGGGCTCTGTGAGGTAGATCAGTGTTGTGGTGGTTCTTTTGGTATTGCTGCTGAAAATTTTGTAAAATAGGAAGGTTTAAATAAAATTTTGTAAAGGTTAAAAATATTGATTGGAAAATTTTTTAAAAGGTAAGGGAAAAGATTCCAAAACCCTTTGGGTGAGGCCCATTTTTTTTATTTTAAATTTTTGATGTTTAAAGTGAAAAAAGGGGAAATTGCCCAAAAGCAAAGCAAAGTCGGCCCTTTTTTTTTGCGGGCGAAATTGGATAGCTGGCAGTCAAAGGGTGGTGTTTTTATGCAAAGGGGCATTAGAAAAAGGCGGTGAGCGAATTAAATAACGTGTTAATTTTTTTTGCAAAATTTTCTGCTAAAAATTTGCACACTTTATTTTCCCTTGGGCCATCAAAAAGTTTAGTGGAGAAAATGAAATTTCGTATAAAAAAATAAAGAGTTTATTTTGAAAGATTGAAGGTTTTGGAAAGGGGGCTGCATTAGGTTGTTGGCTTACTTTCTAGTTATGAACTTTGACCCTTCTTCATGTGGGGCCCTTCAGTTTGAAGTTTTAAAGCATCAGTTAGGAAAGACGGGTTTGCTGTTGTTGCTGCATTTAATTTTCCCTTTGCATAAGGATTTGGGGGGTTGGGAAATAAATGGGGAGGAAGAATAGGGTTTGAAAATTTTTTTGTGACTATAATGAAAAAATTTGGCCCCCGTTTTACCACAAAAAAGGGCCCAATTTTTGATTCCCAAATTGGGTGTGACCTATTTCTGAACCCCCCGTGTGAAAATTTTTGCCCAAAAAACAGAAATAGGGGGCTTTTAGAAATTTAAAAATTGGGGCCCTCTTTTTTTTTTGGGAGTGATGACCCCCGTTAAAGGGTAAGGGTAGAGAATTGATCAATTGGGGAAAAGTGCATCGCAATTTGAACCCAAAAATGATGTCTTTGTTTATTGGGGGCCGGGCCTGGTTTAATGCTTTAAGGGCAAAGCCTCCACCCTTCAGTGTTAAAAAAAACCCAAAATTTAAAAACAAAGCTTAGTTGATAAAGGTCCTAAAAACCCTTTGGGTTTTGGGGAAAAATGATCATCACAGTATTTTTTGGGAACTGTACACAAAGAAAAGGGGAGTTTCCCAAGCTTTTGCTGATCGATTTTTTGTGCTTTAAAAATTAACATTGCCCCTGATGCCCCCGGGCTCCCCAAGGCGAAAGAAATATATTTAAAATTTCATTCATCAAAAAAAAAGGGCATTACCCCCAAAATAAGAAAGGTTTTGGGTTGGTTTAATCTTGGCAGTGCAGAACTCGTTTTACCCAAAAAATTTTTAATTTTCCCTTTAAAAAAAGGGGTGAAAACAATTTTGAAGGAACAAAGGGAAAAAATTTCGAGGTGGGGAAGTAGGCAGGGAGTTGGGGAAAAACCTGGTTTAAATCCCTTTAGGAAGCCCTTACAAATTTTTTAAAAAGGGCCCCCCGGAGAAAAGGGGCAACCTTTAAAAGTTTGGGAAAGGCCCTTGGGGGGGCATATTTTCAAAATATTGTCCTTTCAGGCCCAACAAAAGCCCCCTTTTCCCCCACCGGGTAACTCAGTCAAAAAATTTTCAGCAAAAAAAATTTGGGAATTGCTGTGAGGGGAAAACGGGAAAATGAAAGAAATTCCCGTCTGGGAGGCCAAATTTCAAATCTAATATTAATTTAATTTTCTCTAAATCTTTGTTACCAATGCCCATTCCCAAAAAGTCGGCCTTTGGAAACGTTGCCCTTTCCTTTAATCCTGTTGTGGAAATTCCCAAGGGAGAGGGTTTTAATAGACCTTGTTTTTTTGCTGCGTGGAAAAAAAGGCCCAAAACAGCAATGTTGATTATTCTGGGGGCCCTATCTCCCAAACTTAAAAGCACAACTGCCTCAAAATAAACCCTTTTTCCTTTCAAAGGGGGGGGGCTGAACCGGGCAAAGCATTTCAGGGATTTCCCGGGGTGTGGCAATAGAAGCAAGAAAGCTATATTTAAAAATAGGTTTAAAAAGGAATTTGACTTTTGGCTTTTAATAATTTACCTGACTCTGTCCCCTATTTGGATCAGATATCTTGGGAAAATAATGGGCTGTTGTTGATTATGGCAAATTTTAAAGGGGTCGGGTTTCCAAAGGTTAAAAAGGGGAGTATTTTTTTTATATTTTGATTCCCCTGCGGTGCATACAAAAAAAAAAAAATGAGATGTAATGGGAATTCCTTTTACAAAGATTATGCCCAGGGTATCAAAAGAAAAATACAAAAAGTATGAATAAAGTGTTTTTCTAGGGGATTTAAACATGGGCTGTGGGGAAAAAGGAATTAAAAGGGGAAGAGGTTATTTCAGGGGATAGTCCGTTTCACCTCAAAAGCAGTACCCCCTTCCAAAAGGGCAGGTGAGCCTTTATACAGAAAAAATTTGGAGTCATTGTTAGGGGCAGGGGGAAAATTGAAAGAATGTGAATCCCCTAAAAAAAATTATTTCCCTTTTTTATCCCATCCGGAAACCCGATGGAAAAATATCCAAATTTTGCCTGGGGTTATTTGTAAAGTTGAATTTTCCTTACACCCGGGCCCGTTGGACCAGTTTTTTCAGAAGGAACCCCTTCCCCCTTTGCCAAATTCCCTTCCCAAAACAAAGATTTTCAGCAAATCCTCGACATTTTGCAAAAAAGGATTTTTTGGGAATTTCCCCCGTTTTTTTAGAAAAAATCCCCAATACAACCCTTTCTTTCACCTGGAAAGACCTTTTTTTGGGCATGGGGAATTTTACTTCCCCCCAGGGCTCCAAAAGGGGACCAAAAATATTTCATAAGAAAATGGCGGCAAATGTTGGCCCAAAAATTCGAAACCTGGGAAACAATTTTTTACAATATTTGGATTTTATGTTTTTTGGCCACCGAGACTGAAGGGAAAAACATTTGACTTTTCTCAAAGGGAAATTAAATTTGGGAATTTCTGGGGAAAAAATGGGGCTAAAAGTAAATTCCAAAGGGAAAATTTAGTTAATGAAAAAAGTCACTGATTTTTTTGATGGGCCATTTTCACACCCGATGGAAAATTTCCTGACCCGCATAAAGGGACATTATAAAAAAGGTTGAAGCTTCCGGGGGTCAAAGACAGGCTGAGGGGAATTTTTTGGGATTTAGTTCCCAAAAACCGAGAAAACTTCATTCCTTTTTTTTTGCAGACATTGCCCGGGGGCCCTTTTACAATCTTTTTAAAAAAAAGGAGGTGAAGGGGGAAAGGACATAAGCAAAGAAAAAGGACCCGAGGGCCCCATTTCCGCGGGCCCTTAAATTTATTGAAAAGAGCGCAAAACAGGCCACAGCACTGATAACACCAGATCCCCTAAAAGACCTTTCCCTAAAGTAGCTGCCCCAGATGAAGCCTTTTTCAGCTGGTTGTGCCAGGGGATTTTCCCAGGACGATTTCCCCCTATTTTCCTATGGATCCAGAGGGCTAACCCCTGTAGAAGTCAAGTTAAAAACTGCATGTGAAAAAACATTTTTGGGTGGCGGGGCTTTTCTGGGGTCTGCAGAAATTTTTTAATATTTTTTCAAACACTTTCATTTGGGGTCACAATCCAAGCCCACACAACCCCCTTTTAATTGGGTTTTTGAAAATCAGGAGAAACGATTTTCATCACCACGATTGTCACGATGGACTTTAATGCTGATGCAGCGAATCTTGGGGGCATCACTTTCCAAAAAAGGGCGGGCTTTGTTTTCCCGGGCCCTTTTTCTTTAAACCCAAGGGGAAAAAGCATGAATGCCCCCCTATTTCCCCTTTCCCTCCGGTTTCCCTCCCAAAACCTTCTCTGATACCTCAGTGCCAAGGGGTTTTTTAGATTATATTTGTGATGGTTCTTCTTTCCCTGATTAAGGTAAGGGGCCTAACCCGGAAATTTTGGGTGTGTTTCCTGACCGGGGTAAACAATGGCTCATGAAGGGACATTTAGTCAATAAGCAGAGTTGGCCAAATAAAAAGCTTGTATTTTGGGGAATTTCTGATTTGGGCATCAAAAATTTTTAGTGACAGTGCTTATGTGGTAAATACAATTTACCCTGCCAAACCCCTCAAAAGTTTTTAATGGATTCAGATCCACAGAAGGCAAACCTTAGTGCATGCAAAGGGTTTATTAAGTTTTATTTGGAACCCCGTTCAAAAAAAAGGGGGCCTTTTTTGTGCCCCTGATTTAAAGGTTAAAAAGGGCCCTTCAAAAAGGGTTTTGTTCCCGGCGAAAAGAAAAACCGGTGATCAAAAAGGGGACAGGCAACCCCTTTAAAGGGGGGGAAAATTTGTGGGAACCCCATAGGGGGCCCAAAAGATTTTGTTTTTAAAAAAAAAGGGGCATGACAATAACTGCTTTAATAAAAAGGGTTTATATTTTACAGAATTAAAACTCCACAGTTCTGGGGAAATATTTAAATGAGATTGGGAAAAAAACTGGGAAAAAACTAGATGTCAAACTGCCAATTTAAAAAAAAACATTTAAGGGGATGCCCCCCATTCCCGCCAAAAGAAGGGTTTAAAAGGGCTTTTATCCAAGGGAAGGGTTTGGACTCTTGAAAACCCTTTTTTTTTTTTAACTACTTTTTTTTTTTTTATTTTTAAAGTAAAAAACTATTGTGGGAAAAGTAAAAGGTTTTATTGTGAGGGGGGGGGGGTCAAAAACCTCCTTTAAGTTCATTCGCTCTCAATTTGGGGGGCTGTAAGATATGCATAATGTGAATAATCTGTAAATGTGATTTATGAAAAAAATTAAAGGTTTTTATTAAACTTATTCTGTATATAATTATGTAAACTGTATATACTGTATTTTAATTTTATACTGTATATACGTTAAAATTTTAATTGTAAGTGCAGAGTTGCCAAAAAGGTTGCGGGTTTGGAAAAAAGGGATCGAGGGTACACACAAAAATTTCCCAAAAATCCCAGATCTGCTTTTTAAAAAGGTTTTTGTTTTAGATTTAGTCTAGCTCAAAGGACAATTTTTTGAAAATGAAAAAAACTGTGTGCCTAATTACTGTATTACTGTTAAGATAAATGATTGTTTTCTCTCTACATATCAAAAAGGATCTATTAGAAGCCTATAAAGATTTTTCAAAACTAGCGGCTTTTTTGTTGACTTTTTGTGGTAGACGATAAGATTGGCCTGATCAAATTTTTGTTATAACTGGCAAATTTTGCAAAAAAGTTTTATCTACCAAAAAATTTTCTACGGAACAGAAAAAGTCCCGTATTTCCGTTCCCCGGGGTTTTTTTTTTTTATACTTTTTTTTTTTTTTTGGGGGGGCAAACATGATTCCCGGAAAATCACAGAAAGATATTAGTTTGTTTTTAAAAGTCGAAAACTGAAAATCCCAATTTTATTTTTAAATTTATCATTAAATCCGCAGCTCAGGTTTTTGAGTCGCATCCCCCTGAGAGAGGAGTTTCTGGCCAGTGTCTGGAGACCCCCATCCCAGCATTTTTGACTGTTAATTACGGAATTTATGGCCGGGGGCCTGTATCCTGTGTAGTGTGCTACATCCCCAGAGCAGATCTGATAAGCCCTCAGCTTTATAGCTATTGTATAAACAAGTTCCCTCCAAAAGGTTTAACAGATGTCACCTTTGACCCCCCCCTGCACAATAAACACTTAATTGTTCTGCCCAGTAGAAGCGCAGTCCGTGATTGCCCCCTTGTGGAACTAAAATGCAATAACCCTCATCAGACAATTCTGTATACACACCTCCTCATCATAATCCCAGCCAGTAAAAGAGAAACCAGTTTTTGAGGAGGAGGAGAAAGCCTGGGCAGGTATAAAGCACCAGGCCCACCTCTAGTCTGTGTCATAGCTGTTTGGTCGATTTTTCTGAATTGAGCTGTGTCCCTTATTCTCCTTACCCCAGAACCTGGAAGCTGAAACATCTGTAAGTGTGAATTCTTTCCAATTTTATCCCTTTATTTTCATAACTGTATTGATGTGTGTGTGTCATTGTTATTGTTATCATATTTTGTTTATGTAAGCACTGAAAATCATTTTAAAATTAAAGTAAGCCTTAATTCGGAAGTTCTTGATGTTGCACGGACTCATTTCCTTGAAGGAGTGTATTTTCTTTGGTAACTGCTACAGAGCAGTGAGATAAGCATTTTTACGTGTCTTTTTGAATATCCGTTAGGCGTCAGATTCCTTCCGGCTGATTCCTTTTTGGTTATTGAAGGAAGGTGGTGGCAGCGTGTATTTTGGAGGGGGGTCTGGAACTGTCTTGTGGTACGATTTATGCTTGATTCGCTACCTGAGTGAGAGGTGAGCTCGAGTGGATAAGTCTACCCCATTACAGTGGCCCCCCCAGTCACGTGCTGGTGAGCGCGTACGTGACAGTTTGTGCCTATGCAAACCTTTGAGTCCAAAAATGGTATATATAGCCAGACCTGGAAAGAGCTAGAGACTGGACAACAGGACAGGGAGGCTTCTGGGGAGCTGGTGAGGACTGAGGCTTCTGAGGTCCAAGCTCCTGAGAAGAAGGAAGTCCATTGGAAGGTCTTGTGTAGTAGACCAGTGTAACGGTCGGGCGTTGACAGACGTATGCCGAAGCGCCGACCGCTGATATCCGGGTGTGAATCCTCAGGGTCCACCGCGGGCGCAGATGGTGAGTGCAGGTGGTGGGTAGCCAAAGTGCAGGTCTTGGTAGAAGATGCAGGAACGGAGACCGGGCACTGCAGTGTACCCGGTCAACGGTGACAGTCCAAGTATAACCAGAGAGGTTTGCACAGTCCAATTTTAATTGGGGACTAGCAAGGCCCCAGAAACAGGGATTGGCCAGTAGGTGCAGCAGCTGGTGTTCAACTTGCAAGCCGGTATACATACAGACAAACGTATGGAATATGGCAGCAATGCAGCAGCCAAGGGGTCGAGCTCTAATGCTGAAGACAACAACGAACTGACAATGGCCAGAGGGAGGAAGCTCCTTAAGAAGCCAGAGGTCACAGGTCACTGGGCCGGACCAAGGACCACTGACTCCTCAAGTACCTTGCAGTGCCACACGCGTGCCCCTTGAGGGAGCACATGTGCGCACAGGAAGACAGGAAGCTGGAGGAAGCCATGGTGACTGAGACCTGCAAACAGGAGCTGGGACAGGTGGGTGAATAGAGCCAGAAGCTCCAGAGACACGGGCATGCTGATGGTCCGTAGCAGAGGCCACAGCGTGAACCGTGACAACCAGGAGGAACTAGTTCAGATTCCGGTAGATATTTTTGCATAACTCTCCAATTTAGGTATTGTTGTTTTGTTTATGTAGTTATTGTATTGTTTTGCTTATTCTCTTTTGTTGTTGTGTTGTTTCACAGGGTGTGATTATATAGGTGTTGATATGCCATGGTTTGATATTCTTTCCTTGTCACTGATTTTATCCTTATTGTTTTTGTGACCATTTTGTTGTGTATTATTTTTAATGTATTTTTACCCCATTGTACCCCATTTCAATCTGGATAAAATATAATATCTTTTTATACATTTGTTGTTGATATCTCTTTCTTCGCTGACCGTCCCGGAGAATCTAGGTGGGAATATTGTTGTTGTTCAATATTAATATTCTTGAATATTAATATTGTTAATAATAATTAATATTTCTTACACCTAGGGCGCGCACGCGCCGGCAGTGTTAAATTTAAAGGGCCACCGGTAATTGGCTGTTGCCAGTCACTGCCCCTATTTAAGCCTGCCTCTTCCTGATTACCCTGCCCGATCTTTAGTGCCCATAGCCTTTTGAGAAAGCGTTTGTGTGTCTTGTTCTGATCACCGTGTACCGTACCGTTTGCCTCCGTTCCTCGACCACGAATCTTGCCGCCAGCCCTGACCTTCCTGCCTGACCACGACCACGAACCTTGCCGCCTGCCCTGACCTTCCTGCCTTTCCCCGACTATGAGCCTGCCTTACGATTCTGTACCACGCTACACCTCGGCTGACTCCGCAAGCAAGTCACGTCAGGGGTAGCGGCCTGGTAGACTCCCGCCACAGCAAGTCCATCCCGCTTTGCGGCGGGGGGCTCTGGGGAAAACCGGACCTACTTAGATTCCACTCCCTGGCGTGGCTTACGTCATCGCTTGCGGTGGTCCAGAGGATCCACTACTACCACCCGTGACAGCGGCGAGGTAAGTACTCAGAGCTGCAAGCGCGCCCGCAGCCCGAGGACCGGGTCACGGTGCCGCTCGCAGCAGGGGATGCCGCTGGGATGCGGGTGTGCCTGCGACCCGAGACAGGGGTCGCAGGGACACCCATAACACTTTCCATAGACTTCTATGGGCAGCTGTGTACTTATTTGTCACTCGCCTGAGAACAAGAGGGATTTCAGCAGTTTTTCATTATGAATGACGAGTTTTGGAGGGGGGAGTGGAAAGTAGAGAAAGAGGCATTGTTCTCTGTTTGTATAGAATGTTGCTTTATATAAAATTAGTTTGATTGGTGTACACATCAGTCATGCATGTAGTGAGGAAGGAGCATGTCCCTCCAAGACATCAGTGCGGTGTGATGATGATTACAGAGGGCCACAGTCACTCATTGGCCCTATGTGTTTCAGGATTAGTAGCCGCAGTGGACTATACTTACTGGTGCATCTTGGATATTTCCTTGTATTATCTTGATTTTTATCCCTTCCTTGGTTGTCACCATTTGACCATCAAATTTGGTGACAGGGTTGACTTTCTTTTCTGCTTTCAGTTTTCTCTTTTCTTGTTTTGAGGAGAACTTCACGTTTTTTCCTCCGTATTCCTCACTCAAGTAGTGTATGAAGGCCTGGACGATGTTGTCCTCGCTGTCTACAAGGTGGATGTATCTTATGGAGCTAGAGCCTTGTTCACTCTTCAGGTGCTTGCCGATGGAGGTGACAATGGTTTCTATGCAGGTGTCCACCGGAAATCCACTGGCGATGAAGCTGGAGGCTGAAACAGCAATCGAGCTGTGACCCTTATTGACCGCCAGGTCCAGGCTGCTCATTAGCGCTTTACGTAGAAGTCGCTCACATTTGGACTTCTCTTTTTCATCCCATTTGGGGCTCACCACATGGATCAGCTGCTTACAAGGCAAGTTCCCAGCGTCTGTTATCACCGAATCCCCCGGTGCCAGTTTTCCTTCTGTCTGGATTATAGCTTCACATTCAGTGCGGACTTCTTCATTGAGTAAGGTTTGTGCCTCTCCTCTGATAGGCTTGGGGTTAAACGCTGGGTGAAAATTGACGGACTTCCCCCGCTGATGTAGGGTCGTTTTTTGGGTGCACCGCAAGGGGTGGTTCCCCACCTGGTTTTTGCTTTTTTGCGGCATAGGGGTTCTTTTCGGACGGTTTTCCCCAATTGTGGCCGATTTCCTCCGTCTTCTGCATTTATATTTCCAGTGGAACTTGTTTTCACAGTTTTTGGGCTTGCAGCTTTTTTTTTTTTCTAGGCAAAAAATTTTTTGGTCCGGGTTTTAATCTTTTTAAAGGGGAATTTTAAAATTTAAAAGTTGGGAAAAGAGCAGATGGGGCAGGTGCCTTCCCCCTTCATTTACAAAAAGGGTTTGGGGTGGGGGATAACGAAATTTGGTTTTTATTCTTCTTCGAAATGTTCACTTTGTCTTTTATTGCATCGAGAATCTCTGCCTTATTTTCTTTTTATAAATTTCCCATGATCCCCCGGATTTTTACTAGATTTTCCTCCTGCCCCCCGGGAAAGTGTTCCTAAAGGAATTTTTTGGATTTGTTGGCGGGCCCTTGGTAAAACTGAGTTTAGCCCGGGAAAAAAAGGGCCACCGGGCTCCCTGCTCTGGCAGGAATCGTCTCCATCACAACCAAAAATTTCTGTTGGGGTTTTTTAAGGGCTGTTACAATGTTTTCCCCTTTTTCTGGGTCGGGTAGTAACCCGGGTTTCCCGATGGTGATCTGTCTAACGCAAAACTTCTTTTCATCGTTTTAAATTGGTTTAGAAATTTTCTCAGAAGAAGCCGTCAGCAGGACATCCTTCTCTTCCCCTGCATCTTTGGCGTTGTTATTTTTTTTTGGGTGAAAGATTGGAGGGAGGGGTTTCTTATTTTCATGGGGCCCAACAGGAACTGGATGTTTCGAAAAGGGGGAAATTTGGGGGAAAGGCTCCTATGGTGGATTTTGGGGAAGGAGGTAAAATTTTCCCGCATTTGGCTTTCATCCCACTTCTTGTTTTGCTCCACAGAATTTGACTTTCATTTTTGTCGAATCGTATTTAATCTTGAGGCCTGAGAAACCTTTCTGGAGGCATCTTTCCTTGCAGAAAAAACCTTTTAGACATCGGTTTGACAGAGACACTTTCTTTTACTTGACCCAATCTGTAGTTTTTTTTATAAACCACCCCTTTTGGAAACTTGATTTTTTTCTTTAAAAAGACCCTTCCCGGGAAAAAAACCCACAAGAAAAAACCCTTTTCTGGCCGTGGGGTCTTTTTTTTTAAAAAATCCCACCACGGGTGGGTTTGGGACTGGAAAAACTTTTTTTTTTAAATGGTTTCCCCAAAGACTGGGGCCCTGTACTTTGAAACGCTTTACATTATACTGGGGACATGGGGAGGGGGACTCCCCTCTGGACCTTTTTTTTGCCCAGGTTGGGGCTATCTTTATTTTTTTTCGTATTGGGGCCCAATAGTTTTTGGGGGACAAAATAGTGTGAAAAAGGTTTCGGGTTTTACCCGGGGGTGGCCATTGGGAAACACGGGTTGGTGTCCGCAGGGGGTTCCCTTTTTGGTTTGCCCTTACCCTTTTGGGTTATTTGAAAAGGAAGAACTCCATTTAGGTGTGGATCTAAAGGGAAAGTCACTGGATCCGGGGACTCTACTGACAGCCTCTCCTTCCCGTATAAACATTCCCCAATGGACGGGTAATAGGGGTAAAACGAAATCCCTCCCCTTAAAATTAATTGACATGTTGCTTTCCCCCAAGATGGAGGGTAAAACTGTAAAAAAACGAGGGGAAAATGGACAATCAGCGATATATGGTTATATGTAGAAAATGAAATACCCCACTGTAGCAAAAAAATTTGTTCTTTTATTGAAAAAAAAAGATACTTAAAGGGTTTTCCCAGCATTTAGTTTAAAAAAATTCAAAACATTTTAAACATTGCCAAATTTTTTTTACTTTTGGGGTGCCCAAGTTGCCCTCTCTGCATTGGGGGGGGCCCCTTTCAACAGCAGCAAAAAGTGGGTAGCGACTACATTTCCCCCCTTTATAAAATTTGCTGAAAATCTATTCGGGCTGTTCCTCCATGTTTTTCCCCCAGCTGCTAAAGACCCAAAAGCTCCCCCAATCTTTTTGCCATCTAATATTGTAC
>JAODAL010061392.1:0-20346 GCA_025379985.1 Phyllomedusa bahiana | reverse complement strand
TTAGGTTTCCCCCCCCTTTAGCCCCCTGTGGTTTAGTCCCCCCTCCCCCTTTAGGGCCCCCGTACTCATTATTACCTGGGCCGGCTCCCCGGCGTCTCCGTTCCTCCCAGCCCCAAGGCCTGCTGCTTTAGGCTTGGGGCTGAGGACAGGAAGCTCGGCAGGGCGCAAATGACGTCACTTCCGCCGCCCGCCTCCCAGCAGGTACGGCAGGGGCAGGGAGCGCACAGCTCTCCCTGCCCCGCCGTTCATCTTTATTGTATGCGCGTCGCACGGACATGCATACAATTAAGAGAGAGCCTCGGTGAAGCGGGGGGCGGAGCCTGCCGGCGGCACCCCCCCCCCCCCCCCTCCCCGGCTTCACAGACCGGCCCCGCTGCTCTGCACCCGCCGCAGTGAACTGTTGTGTTCACTGCCGTCGGGCCCAGGAGCAGCATCTCCGGGGTAGCAGAGGTGATAGCAGCTGCCGCGGGGCCCCCCAACCCGGGCCCCGTAGCAACTGCTAACCCTGTAGTTACGCCCCTGCTGCAGACTTGTATTGCCAAGGAAATTTCAATTCAGCTTTTTTTTCTTACTGGAACCCTGAATTATACAATTCCTCAGTTGTTCCTCCTGGACATGCATAAATAAATTGACAATTGGGTGTTACTATCCTACTTTTCCCTCCTCATCCTGAGTCAACTATAACTAAGAGCAATATTTCGAAAGTATTCGAAACGTATCAGCATCAGCATTGTGTGTGCACGATCCTTTCATTGGATTTTAAAGGGACACTAACATAATTTTTTCTCACATATCGATAAGCAAGATGTTACTGTTACATGATTTTTTTATATCAGGTTGAGTTTTTTTAGACAATTTTTTTTAAAGTTACCTTTTGTACTTGACTTCCTGTCTTTTCTCCCTGACGTCCCCTCTGTGAACTCTGATAGCGGCACTGAGAGTTGCTTGACCGTTCTTTTCTAGGTCAACTATGGCCTGAAAGCGGTGGAGGCATTATCAGCAGGACCTGATAAGTGTGAAGAAATCCCTTCCCCAGTGCAGAAAAAAGATTAACCCATTATCCTTTCATGTATTGCTCTTGTCATAAGTCTAATCCCATCTATTGCTGTCCAGAGAACAATACAGCAATTATTATGTCATTACCTACTATTTGTAATGAGAGCCTATAGAGATAAGCAGCACCAGCAACTGTAGAGTGAGATTATTCTGCCCTGCCATATAGGAGTTTTATCTGTACAGAGATTGTCATCATTTACATTGTGGTGCAGAATCTAAATTCCAGATTAGTCTATAAATAAAGTTTTGTTATATGGAGTCAACTCACACAAACACAGGGAAAAGATACAAACTCCGTGCAGATGTTGCCCTTGAGGGGGTATGAACCCAGGACCCCAGTGCTGCAGGGCAATAGTACTAACCACTAACCAGGTAACCATATTAAACATATAGGACATACCCTCATCTCTCGGACCCACATTAGTTCACCGCAGGAAGATTGAGGATAGGAGATGAGGCAACCTACTGTATGTTACAATAGGTGAGGATCCTAGAGACTGGAGCCTCATCTATCAGCCATCAGTGCTGTTATACCCCCAGACATAGCAGTAAAGGTGGCTCTGCCCAAATTCACGTCATCATACCGCGGGGCCGGGAAAAGGCTTTTTTGGGGTGCCTGGGCAATAAAGCCAAGGGGGCCCCCCCTCCTCTTCCCAAAAATTGCCCCCCCCCCAAACCCTCTCCCCCTGCCCCAGGCCCCTTGCCCCCTCTGCACATTTCTTCCCTGCCCCACTCTTCCCCTGCCAGTTACTCTCCCCCCCTCACCATTAATCCCTCCCCTTGAAACTTTTTAAACAACCCTGGCCCCCAAGGGGTTTTCTGGGCCCTAAAATATCTGGGCCCCAGGCTGTCTGGTTACTTTTTGCTCGAGGGCGGGGGTTCACAGGGAAACTGCGAAATGTATTCATAAAAAAACCTTCTTTTCCTGTCACTAAATTTTCTGCACTTTTCCACATAGCTCCCGTCCATACCTCAGCAGTCCTGCCAAAAAAAATCACCCTGACAAATCTGCTTTTTCAAAATCGCTCCCCCCCAATACAGGTAATACCCAAATAACAGTCACCAAATAATCCACCGATACATGGGCAAAGCACCAGACGAATGATTGTTACTAAAAAACCCCTCCCCACAAAACCAAAACCCAAAATATTACTACTTTAGGGGTCAAATAAACCTTCAGACCCCACCCGCAAAATTTACCATATTTTTACAGAGGCCTGATTACTTTACCCCCCCCATACAGTGACCAATAGTGGTAGACACCATGTACACGCCTTTATTACATCACCACCCCGCCATAAAAGGACCAGATAGTTGGGAGATAATTTTTTTATTACTCTACAGCATAATTACCGCCATACAGTGACCAGATAGTGGGGAATACTGTTGTAGTGGCTCCAGACATATATTACGCCATACAGTGACCAGATATGGTAGAAACTATTGTATGAGACCTCTGCAGCTTAAATGATTAAACTGCAGTTACTTTTGTACTCACAGGGGACTCTTTTTTTTTGTCACGTCGTTCACTTTCCCTTTTTTTTCTCCATCCGGTTCAAACTTATGCTGAATGCTCCCGGACAATACTCGTCCCTGCAGATTTGGACAAAATATCTTAAATCCTCCATTTTTCCCCAACTCCTTACTTTTAGGTATATAATCCGCTCAGTTAACAGGTATATATGCCCCCTCAGATAAAACTATATAGGGCCCCTGCATTTAACAGTTATATACAGTAGTCCCCCTTTAAATTGGGGGGTATATATTGGCCCCCCTCATTTAGGCAGGTATTAGAATGCCCCCTCAGTCAGGGGAGGGATATAGATATATATGTCTCCTCAAAACAGGCAGGTTTAAGATATTGTACCTTAAAAGCAATAATAAATAAGGGCACTCAAAGGGGATATAAGAATAGGGGCACTGAGGCAGGCTTATAGGGGCAGTCAGGCAGGCTATGGGGGCACGAGGCAGGCAATAGGGCACTGAGGCGGGCGTAATGGGGCACTGAGGCAGGCAGGCATATAGGGGCAGAGAGGCAGGCATTAGGGGCACAGAGGGGCTATATAGGGGCATGAGGAGGCGTAATAGGGGCCTGAGGCAGGCGGGCTTATGGGGCACAGGGGAGGCAGTATTACGGGGCCAGGGCAGCTTATATAGGGGCAAGAGGCAGGCAGTATTTTGGAGACACACGGGCAGTAATAGGGGCACAAGGCAGGCAGTATATGGGCCAGAGCGGGCAGTTATGGGGGCACAGGGGCGGCAGTTATGGGGGCACACGGCAGGAGTGTATAGGGGAACACAGGCAGTTAAAAAAATAACTTTAAAATACTTTTTTTCCTCTTCCGGGCCGCCGTCCTCCAGGCCCACCCCCGGGGGCCCCGTCCCGGCAGCCCGGGGGGAAAAGGGGGGGAGCTGTTGCCTTTCTGTCGTTTTGCCCCCGTATCCCCGTTTGTATTGCAAAAAGCCAAAATAAAAGATTTTATCGGAAGATTGGTGAGTGCCGTGAAAGATACTTTCTTCTTTTCTCTTCATAAGTGTCATATTTAAAGACTGTTCTTTATAAATTCACTGAGCACCACAGCTTGTTAGTTTGCATGCAGCTTTGAGTCCATTGGCTTACTGATTGCCGTTTGCGTGGGTGCGAGGCCCCTTCTTTTTTTTGTTTGGGAATACCGTTTAAAATGGTCCCCCTTAGGGGACGATGTTTGCCTGTTGGGGGGTGGATGGTCCTACAGCTCAGTCCCATATGGACAATTGTGCCTGGGACTGCAGATCGTCCAATTGACTTGAATGGGTCTGAGCTGTGGAATTAGGCGCTTCCATCCCTGGACGGGCCACTGTACCTCTGTCAAAATTAAGGGAAAAACCTTTTAGGGAGTTGATTAGGACCCCAGATAAAGCATTTTGGGGCCTATCCCTCTTTCCCCCCATCACCTTATGTTGAATGGGGTCAGTCCCAGTTGTCCTATTGCATTGGGTAACACATGGTCAGGTTGGTGTTTCAACCAAGGGGAAAATCAAAGAAGTAGAACAGTAGTTTAAAGGGGGTTTTTCCGGACGTGCCTTATCTGCAAAAAAGTAATGTAAAAAAGCCACGGGGGTGAGGAAATGAGACAGACTGCCAGACTGATAAAAAGGGTCGTGGGAAAGTTATGAAATAACAAATAAATAGTGGATTTGATAAAAAGGGCAAACCCCTTTTTCCCCCAGAGCTTGAAAACCCCGGCCTGGGAAAAATTTCATGTTCCGTCATAGGGTGAGAGGACATTAGATAATAAATAACAGGATTTTTATACGAAAAAAAAATTTACCCGGTGTTAGCTGCCCCTTTATAGATAAAAAGGTTTTTGGCAAGCCCGGCAAGTCTGCAGGTGAAATTAACTTTTTAAGTTTTAGGGAAGGAGCCTGAGGGCCCAGAGCAATATTTTTAACCCAAAAAATATTAAAAACCCCCCCCCCCAAATTTTCCCCCTCAAAATTTTAATCGTGGGAAAATTTAATGTTAAAAAATTTTATTCCCCCTATTCAATCCAAAGAAACTTTTTGTTGCTGATCATTGCCTCGTCTATCAGTAATAATTGATCCATGACCTGCTCTAGTTATACTCCCATAATCTTGATGACAGCGTCTGAGGATGGGTGGTCTGCAGCAGACCATCAGCTACAATTGTACACCGGGCGCAGGTTGCCCCCACTTGCTGCACCAACAATATAGGTGATAGTTTAGTAAACATGATGACAGTTCTGGGAAATGCTTGTCCATTAAGTCAGACATCAGTGTGGTCCGTGACCTTTCGAGGGGTGCCGGGGTCTGCTAATGAGTGATGGCCTACATCTGCTCGCTCACTTGACTCTGTTGCTGCAGGGCTTTGGTTGGTAAGGTGGCACATTAATGCAAATGGCAAAAAAAAGGTTACCGTGAAAGGTAATAAAGGAAAAAAGAGGGCAGTGGGGGTCAGCCCCAATTATTTTTTTTCATCTTTTGGGAAACAATGCAGGACAAGGCACAATTAAAGGGGAATAGAAGTCTTGTTCCAATAGCAACTTATATGTATGGAGTTCATATCACAGTTTCTCTAGGACAATGTGCTCATTTAGTAGGGAAAAGTCGCAGCCTGACGAATTTTGGGACAAGATGTGTCACTTCATCAGAAACATGAAAAAAACTTTGAGACTCTTAGTTCACACGTTTTGATCAAAAAATGTTTAAGCCACCTCCGACTATCAATGGGATCTCAAGGCCGGGTGGTCCTACTCTATCTTTACCTCTCAATAGAGCCAAATTCAGACTTCTCATTGGGTCAACCGCCTTGAGATCCCGTTGTAAGTCGGGGGTGGCATAAGCATTTTTTGATCAAAACGTGTGAACTAAGAATCTCAAAGTTTTTTTTATGTATTATAGATAGCATAAATGCTTCTTTAGAGGTTTCCATGTATTGTATAGCACTTCATCAGAAACAAGACCGTGCAGGAGTTTAAGTGTCCGACCTTAGCTGGGTTTTCCGTAGCATTTCTGGTGGTATTAGTATGTTGAAACCACTGAAAATCCGACAGTATTCTGTGCTGTATAGACAGCAATGAAAATTGACGCATTAAAAATCTGTTGGAATAGTGAAGTGAATAGTCGAGTCTCATTTTCAGTGTATAATGCGCCTGAATGTATGAAAGTGGTTTTTGTGCGATCATAAATGGAGTCTAAAGTTCACAGCCCCTCGTCTGTGTGTTTGGTGCATTACGAAATTTAGGCGCATAAGTAATGTCCCAAACATGTATAAAGGCTATAGACAGGCTGGAAATAAGAGAAGTCATAAGAATAGCATGTCAGTGATAGAAACTATGGGACTGATCCTGCTTGGAGGAACCACAGGTCCCAGCAATACCTGTGCTGTGCTGGCTCTTGCTGTATGTAGAATAAAGGGTGAGAGCAGCAAATATAAATTTAAAATTTAATGTAGTAAAAATTTTAAATATAAAAATCTAAACAACATCATCAGTGGGTTATTTAATGTCAAATTTGTTTTAGATTCTATTAATTTGAAATACATTTTATAGGAAATATTTATATATTTTTGGGATATTCTATATTTTTATATTAATTTATATGTTCATATTTTTCATTAAATGTAAATAATTAAATTTTATATATTTTGATAATTATCAGAAATGACTTTTTATTATTGCACTGGTGGAAATATTGGACATTTTTTTCCATAACAGCAAATCTGTCTTCACTTCAACTCCTCCGGCTCAGGCAGAGCACATTGACATAGGTCTGCCTGTCCAAGCAGTAAAGCGTCTAGTTTTGTTGAACCACATTCATAGATGTGTCTAATATTATGAGTGTGGTGCGACGCCCCCAGGACACCCCCTCATGTTTGGCGCATTAAAAAGTGTTGAGTCTTACGAACATTGCGCCTAACACATTCATTAGGTGCATTAGACATCGTAGCCGGCTCAGTTAGGTGCATTGTACGCCAGAAAAAGGGTGAAAAACCCAATCATACAGGTCGTCCTTAGACTCCTGCACAGTCTTGTTTCTGATAAAGGGGCACATTTGCTGAGACCTTTCCCTACTGAAGGAGCATGTTGTCCCAGAGAAACTATAATGATGCTTCTATTGCTCTCTAGTTGTGTCCTGTCCTATGCAATTAGGAGCACCATTATTTTTCCAAAAGATTGTCACAAGGCATTATGGGAAAGGAGCTGGAAAGCTCACTGCGCCCTCTATAGGTTGTTCCAAAAGATTGGTGAGAGCCCTTGCCTACAGGTTACATCCATGGCACGGTCCACCCATGGGCAGAGAGTGCAGATCATGCAAATGATAAGTGCTTTTATAATGCAATTTATTTACTCCAGGCATGTAAAACTCGTGTTCGCCAACATTATAGTTGCCCTTAAAGGAACGTGTCACACCACATGGTCAATAAAAGATGTTCCTTTAAGGTTGTATAATAGATGACCCCTTCCAGCTCTTAAACACTGACATCCTTCCAACCTGAGGGGGGCTAGGTGCCTGGATAGGGCTGTTATTACTTTGCCACTAACTGTGAGGTGCTGGGCAGAGTGATATTAAGGTGTGAGTCAGAGCTGTGAATCAAAGATGATGTTTGCTCCCGGTCCTGGCATTGCTGACAGCGCAGGTTGCATTCACCAGGGAAAGTGGAGAAACGGTCCTTCTTGCCCGGACCTCCTATATCCCTGCTCACTGTGTCTAAGCTCTCAGGGGCCACCTAAAATGACATAGTGATCAGGATTCAGCCTTGAGTTTGACTTATATGATTTACCTAAATCAAGTGGAAAGATGCCCATCCCCAACTCTGTCTGTCTATCTATCTATCTATCTATCTCATATCAATCTATCATCCTAATCTATCTTCTCTCATACCTATCTTATCTCATATCTATCTATCAAACTATCTATCTGATCTATCTAACAATCATCTATCTCATAACTATCCTATCCTCATATCTATCTATCAATCTCACATCAATCTCAAGATCAATCTATCGATCTATCTATCTATTCTATCTCATCCTATCTATCCTCATATCTATCTATCTATCTTCCTATCCTATCTAACTCTATCTATCTATCTATCTCACGATATCTATCTCATATCTCTCTGACCATCTCATATCTATCTAATCCTCATATCAAATCTATCATCATATCTATCTACTAAACATCTATCTATCAATCTATCTACTATCTATCTCATATCTATCTATTATCTATCTATCTATCTCATACTATCTATCTAACACATATCTAATCTATCCATCTATCTATCTCATATCTATCTATCACATATCTATCAAGCTATATAGCTATCTAAATATCTATCTAATCTCATACCATCTATCAACTATCTATCGATCATCTACCTTTCAATCTCTCACATAACTTAACTATCTACCTATCTATCTCTCTCATATCTATCTATCTATCTATCTATCTATTTATCTACTATCTATCTATCTATCCCATATCTATCTATCCCATATCTATCTATCTATCTATCTATCTATCTATCTATCTATCTACCTAACTCATATCTATGACTATCCATCTATCTATATATCTATCTCATAACTATCTATTGCTATCTATCTCATATATCCTATCTATCTAGCTATCTATTTCCGTATCTTCTATCTATCTATCTTTCTATCTTATCTAACTATCTACCCAAATCTTCTATCAATCTATCCCAAATCTATCAATCTATGCTATCTATCCTATTAATATCTATCTATCTATCTATCTATCTATCTATCTATCTATCTTTTGTATCTAATGACTAAGGATCCAAGACAGTCCCATCTGTAGACAGTAGAGTTGTCGTTTTGTTGAATGGTTTATTACTAGTGTCCAATGAATTTGTATCCATCTACCTAGTGTCCGATAATTTGTCCATGAGTACTTGAGTTAAGATAATTAGCTTATCAGAATTTGGGTCCATAGAAAGGTCTTCTAAGATCTACCATTAAAGTGTTGTCTTCATCTCTGTGAAATGGCCACCATCTTATTTATTTGACCTTTGCAGGTTGGAAGTGTTGGGGGTGCACAGTATAATATTGCACATATTGAGATACTTTTTAATCAGATTGTCCATTTTGGACAATTCCAACTTGTATTGTTGCTTCTGTTGATCCACTTGTGAAGGATCCTGCGACTTTATGCCCCATGACTCCAGCTGGTGGTAGTAAAGGAACCATGGTTGCCATTAGAAAGTTTGGGGCCCAGTTCAGCCAAAGCATCTCAGCCCCTGAACCAGGGCCGGGACAAGGCAATTTTGGTTCCCAGTGCAATACAGCGCTCGAACAGGCGCCCCCCCTTTTCACTATCCTAAAAATGCCCCCCCCCCACAACACTAGGCTACCTCTCGCCCCTTGCGCCAGGTCTGTCATATAATTTCTGGCATTTCCACATAGCTCCCGTCCCATCTCCTCAGCAGTCACTGCACAATGAAAATCAGCACCTTGACAAATTTTGCTTTTTTCAAAATCGCTCCCCTCCGTATGACCAGTGTAATACCCCAAAAATAACAGTCAACCAAATAATCCACCGATACATGTAGCAATCAACCAGACGAAGTATTGTTACAAAATACATCCTACAAAACCAGGCCCCCGAACATTACTACTTATGATCAAATATCCAGCCACCCTGACCTCAAAAAAAAATAAACAAAATAAAAATACAGAACACGACCCCCCACATGTACTATTCAGCTTGAACAGATGCCGCAGATTACATATATCACCTGCCATACAGTGACCATATCGTGGTAGATACTAATTTGTATGTAGGCTCTACAAGACTATATTACCTGCATACAGTGACCAATTAGTGTAAAAACTAGTATGGAATTTGTCAACGTAACCGAACGAGAGGTGGATCCACTGGGCCACCGCAAGCGATGGTGGTAATCCCACCCGCCAGGAACGATCTAATAAGGTCAGGATTATCCAACCAAGCCCGCCGCAAAGCGGGATGACATGCTGCGGCGGAGTCTACCAGGTCGTTTTCCCCTGACGGACTTGCTTGCGGTGACAGCCAGTTATGAGCGTTGCCAGAATCGTGCAGGCAGACCTCGTAGTCGGGAACAGCAGAAGGTCAGGGCAGGCGCACGAGGTTTCGTGTCCTGGACAGGCGCTAGGTTTCAGGGCAGAGGCGCAAGAAGCGTGGTTCGAGGAACGGAAAGCTAATTGGGTACGTACAACGGACGTCATGACAAGGCTAGTAACCGCTGTTCAACAATATGCAGAAATGGCACTAAAGATCCGGCAACGGCCCCAGGAAGGCATGCTTAATAGGCATGACCGCAATAGTAGCCAATTACCTGTACACTGCCCTTTAAATCTCACAGTGCCGCGCCTGCTTGCGCCATAAATGTCGGGGGACGCGCGAGCCGGTAGGCTGATACCGCAACAGGAGCGCGGCCGGGTAAGTAATAGTATCGGGCCGGCCGTGGGATCGCGCCCCCCGCCCACAATCGGTTGCGGCGGTGCCGCTCGAGCTGCGACACAGTGGTGTGCCCCGACCCGGTGACTGAATCAGATGGAAATCTCTGAAGTTATGACCGAACCGAGAATATAGTCCTCTGGCTCCCAGGACCTCTCCTCGGGACCGAACCCCTTCCATTCATTTAAAAAAAGGCCGCATTCCCCTCTGACGTCATCAGGTCTAGAATCTCCTTTACCGTAAAGACATCGGTGGTGTCGGCCTCAGGAATAATGATGGATGCAAGATACCCTAGATTAACGAATTAAAGACGACCGTTTATAGCCAGGGAGACAAAGGAATGAGTCGGTGACCCCTCATAATGGGGGGAAGGCGGAGCATGTATGCTACTCGGTTAATGCGCTTAATCACCTCGATGACCCAGAACCCGGGGAACCCACTTCTAGCAGGGAACCTTGAAACGTATAAATTTTAGGGCCGACAACCACCCCTTGTCACCTGCGAGAAGGATGGCGGAGGTCTTCGCTTTTGTGTCCGGCTTGAGCCATGTGCGGGCGAGTGCCCTGGATTATGCGAAATGGGTGAGTCTGTCTCCAAAACTGTCAGGTCCCTGTACCACTCTACCAACTGAAGACCTCCGAGGGCACATGAAATGTGGAGGGTTGGGCGGGGAATCGCCCAGACAATAAAGAAAGAAGTCAGCAACCAGCAACTCCGATTCCAATATTATACGAAAACTCGGCCCGCAACAAGCAGGACCGATTCCAATCCTGGCGAGCGGAACCAAAGTGCCGCAGGTAGCAACCAAGGGTCTGGTTTACTCTCTCTACCTGCCCAAGTCTGTACTGGGGGGGCGGTATGCCGATAGAAAATCCCAGTTTCATTTGTAGATGGTTACAGAGGGAGCGCCAGAATCTGTAGACAAATTTCACCCACCCGGTCCCGTCACTATGGTGCCAGCGGGAAGCCATGCCGCCGAAAAAGTATGAAAAAAAAATAGACTGCACGGGCTAGTAAGCTGAGGTATGCCGCAGAGGAATAAAGTGGGGACAATCTTCGAAGAAAACCGGCTCAGTAACCACCCAGATCACGGTGTTCCAGGCGGATGGAGTGGAGATCCGTGATAAAATCCATGCCACAATGGTCAAGGAACATCTTTGAAAGGGAAGATAGGAGCAGACCTGCCGGTTTGAGACGAGGGGACTTGATCCGGTGCACAGGAACGCAGGCCTCTCTCACGACCTCACGAACATCCTGACTAGGCACGGCCAACCAGAGAATCGAGAGATGAGTGATCAGGCCTCTGCACCATCCTGGGTGCCTCCCGCCAAATTGGAGTATTGTAGCCCCATGACGAATATCCTCTTCCGAAGACGGGACGGACTTATGTCCTTTGGCCGGGAGGAAAGCGTGTTTAGGTCAACTGGGCGGCAGAATGAAGCCTTCTGGAGGATCAAATGTGCCGAGAGTGACTCGTCCCCGTCACATCCGAAGCCGGGAAGAGGGCGTCGGCCTTCGACATTTCGTTCCGCAGGCTAAAATTGAAATAAGAAAATTAAACCGGAGGAAAAGAGAGACCAACGAGCCTGGCGTGGATATAAGCGTTAGGGCAGTCTGGAGATCACACAGAATTATGGTGGGTATACATGCTGACAGGTGACGAGCCCCCTCCGAGGAGGAAATCTCCATTCTTCCAGTGCCACGATGGCCAGCAATTCCCGGTCGCCAATAAGAGTAGTTCCTCACCATCAGAGAGAAAACTTTAGAAACGAACCCCAAATGAGGGTTTTGCCTTTTGGCCCTTTCTGGGAGAGTAAGGCCGCCGGCCCCCACCGAGGAGCGTCACGTCGAGAAAAAATGTGTTCAGTATCCAGGCCGAGAGAGCACTTGCCCATGAGGCAAAAAGGCACATTTTAACCTAGAGAATGCTTCCCACTGCCGCTGGTGGCCAGAGCGAATGATTTGCGATCTTCTTGGTTAAAGCCACTAAGGGAACACCAGCGAGGAAAATGTGGTAAAATTGCCTGTAATAGATGGCGAACCCCAGGAATCTTTGGTATGGTTTCGGAGGCCACTGTCCGCGGCCACTGTATTTGACGGCAGACAACTTCGGCGGGTCCATCTTAGGCCCTTGTCAAAATGATGTAGCGAAAATGGTAGCTCTGTTGAATGAAACTGGCACTTTCTCAAGTTCGGCAAGAGGCGGTTGGCCTTAGAACGTCTGAGACCTGGCGCACGTGAACTTGAGGATTCTAAGGTCAGGAGAGAAAACCAAGAGATATCGTCAAGATACACAACCACGCAGTGTACAGTAGGTCCCCCGGAAGATGTCAATATGACGAATTTTGAGACCGGCCGGGGCATTTGCCGAGCCTAAGCCATGACTCAGTACTCGAAGTGCCCGTCGCGGGTGTTGAGAAAGCGGTCTTTCCATACGTCGCCCTCGTCGAATCCGTATGAGATTATAACCCCTCGTCAGGTCCCAGTTTAGTAAAGATCTGGCACCACGTAGACGATCAAAAAGTATTCCATGATCAAAGGAGGTATAAGCGGTTCTTTAATTACCTGTATCTTGTTTGAGCTCGATAGTCTATGCAAGGACCAGGCTTCCGTCCTTCTTAGGCCACGAGAAAACCCGGCCCCAGCTGGAAGGGAGACTTTGCGGGATAAAACCACCCTCTGAGATTTTCCATGAATGACGTGGACATAGTGCCAAGCTCAGTACCGACAGGGTAAACCCTGCCACGTGAGGATACGTCCCGGGCAGGATCAATTAGGACAGTCGTATGGGCGATGGGCGCAACGCTCAGCTTGCTTCTCGGAGAATACATCTTGCGAATGCATGGAATGGAGTGCAGAAGGCCCTCAGAGTTTAGACGATCCCGAAGAAGCGGTGAAGCACCTTGGCGAGGTGGCACCAAACAGCGAACGTTGACTACTCCTTACCCCTCAACTCAGACTCGCCGGACTGCCAATCGAGCACGGGAGCGTGGCGTTGCAGCCACGGGAGACCCAGAGAATGTTACCCGAGAGGAAACGGGTAGTACGTAGAATCAAGTCTCTCCTTAATCAGCACCCCTACTTTAGGAAACATGGGGCTCAGTTCGGAACCGAATAGTCCTTGAGAATCTCCCCTGACCGACAGAGATGAAAAGGCTTCTCCAGGCGATCACAGGGAGGTTAATGCAGGGATACCAGAGCAAGCGTCCCAAGAATTTTCCGGCAGAATAACCCAGAGTCCCAGAAAGCAGTACCTGAAACAGTGGAACCATGCCAAGAGCCGACGATCACGGCATGGTCAGCGGAGGAGAGGGCTTGCTCACCACCGGGACGCCTCCTCCTACGTATCCTAGGTGCGCCCTTTCCCGACGCTGAGGCGCAGTGGCCAGGATCTGCGGAAATGGTCTGCACTGCCACAGTACAGACAAAGATACACCTCACGAACTTCTGTTAGCTCAGTTGTAGACAGGTGGGCCGATCCACCTCCAATCCTCTTCGCGGCAGTGGCGAGGGGCAACAGAGGCGTTCCTTTGAAATATAGGGCCAGACGAGGAAAGACGTCGGGTCCTAAACTTGCTCTCCGATCCCTCTTGCACCCCTGCCAGTAGTAACTCCTGGCGCTCCCTGAAACGGATGAACACTCCGAGTGGCCAGGGGAGATAAGGTCGCTCAAGGAAGATTGTAGATACCCCCGGGCATCAAAGAGTCATCCTTGATTGGCTGGAGAGTGCTTCTTTGCAGGTGGCAGTCAAACAGCCGCTTCCATTCCACGATAACACGGAGTGCCAGAGAGCGGAAACCGTACGGCATAAACCCTACAGATGGAGTCCCCTTGGCGCAGATTTACAGGTGGTCTCGGCAGACGAAGCCCGGGAGGTACCTCGAAAACGCTCCTGAACTCGGTGATGATGAAGCCAGGTTAGCTTGACCCGGATCGTCCTGACCCAGAGGGGGTAGCCCACCCAGGGCTTTCCCCGGAGAGAAGGCTAGCATCGCACGCTCACCCTTTCAAAATACGTTCGTTAGGAAATTGGTTGCCTTACTCAATATCCAGGACATTGGGTGAAAAAGCCCCTGCGAGGCCTTGAGTCCCCATCTAATTTTGTCGGCATAGATAACGGAGCCGTGGAACCAGCGGTTGGAGCCGTAAGCCGGGGAGCATCGGGAAGCCACGGGAGCGGTTGTTGCAGCTGACGGCCTATGAGCTGCTGCAATCATGCGGATAGATGGCTGAGTTGCTGGGCTTGCTGAGCGAGCTGTTGTGACTGCTGAGCACATGGCTGAGGTCAGCGGCAGACGGCAGATGCACCTGGCGGGATCCTGGCCGGATCTTACTGTCACGTACCCGTAAGTAAAGGAGGATCCAACTGGGGCGCACCTGCAAGCGATGTGTAAGCCACGCCATGGAACTGAATCTATATTAAGGACCCCGGTTTTCCAAACCATAGCCCCGTCCGCAAAGCGGATGGACCTAGCTGTGCGCGGAGACTACCAGGATCGTTTCCCCTCCCCTGGACTTGACTTGCTTTGCGGTGACACGCCAAGGTATTATCGTGTGAGCAGAATCATCATCAGGGCTCAGTAGTCGTAACAGCAGAAGTCCAGGGCAGTCGCACAGGTCGTGGTTGTGGACAGTCGGTAGGTCATTCAGGGCGGCGGCAAGAAGCTTCGGTCGAGGAACGGAAAGCTAATGGTACGGTACACGAAAGTCAGGACAAGTGCTATAACGCTTCACAATAGGCTGAAAAAGGCACTAAAGAACCGGCAACGGCCCCAGAATGGGCAGGCATAAATAAGGAGGCAGTACTCCAATAAGCCAAATACCGGTACACTGGCCCATTAAATCTCACAGTGGCCGGCGAGCGCCTGGCGCCTAGAAATGTCGGGACCGCGCGCCGGAGGCAGACGCTGGTGCCACAGGAGCGCTGCCGTGTAAGTAAGGTAGGAGTCGGCCGGCCGGTTATCGACGCGCCCCCACAGCACCGTCAAGCGGGCGGCGGTGCCGCTCGTGCGGCTAGCCACATGTGTAGTGCCCTCGACCCGGACGGGGTTCGCGGCCCACCCGAGACAGTATGTATTACGCTCTGCAGAAAAGTGAATTACACTGCAGTATACATTTAGTGGACTTCACAGGAGTCGTCTTTTCTGATCAGCGTCGTTCACTTTTCCCCTTTTCTCTTTTCTTCTCCTTCCGTTCACACCTCATGCCTGATCTGCTCCCGACCAATACTCGTCCCAGCAGATTTGGACACAAATATCTTAGAATCCCTCATTTCCATAACTCCTTATTTATAGGTATAATAATTCCCCTCAAGTTAAGACAGGTATGATAGATAGTGCCCTCTTCATTCATGCAGGTATATGTAATTGTCCCCTTAGACAGTAGATATATAAATTATAGGTGCACTCAGGCAGTATATAGATAATGGTCACTCTCAGGCAGTAAATAGATAATAGGGTTACTCTCAGGCAGGTATATAGACATAGGGTCTCTCTCAGGCAAGGTAAATTGATAATAAGGGGCACTCATGCAGGTATATAGGGTCACTCGGAGCAGGCTTACTATAGCTATCGGGGTTCAGGCAGGTAAAAAGCATACAGGCCGGTAAATAGCTATAGGGGCCAGGAAGGGATATAGCTAGAGGGCCACAGGCAGGATATGGGGGCTCAGGCAGGCATTATGGGGGCACAGACAGCGAATGGGGCCACAGGAAGGCGTATATAGACACAAGAGCAGGCGTAATGTGGGCTCAGGCAGCCGTAAAGGAGGGCCACAGGCAGGCATATAGGAGTCACAGGCCAGGCTATGGGGCACAGCAGGTGTATAGGGGCCACAGTCAGGCGTATGGGCCAACAGGCAGCGTATGTGGGCCACAGTCAGGCATATAGGGGCCACAGGCAGCCGTACATGGGCTCAGCACCGCGTATAGGTGCCTCAGGATATTGGGGCCACAGGCAGCGCGTATGGGGCCACAGGCATTCGTATGTGGGGACTCAGGGCAGGCGTATAGGGCCACAGGCCGGCGACAGGTGCACAGGCAGCATATGGGGCCCACAGAACATGGAGATAGGGCCACAGGCAGGCCGTATGGGCCCTATCAGCGTAATGGGAGCTCAGGCAGCGTAATTGGGGCCACAGGCAGCGTAATGTGGCCACAGCAGCATAATGGGGCCACATGCGAGGCTTAAGGGGGGCCACAGCTATAGCGTATGGGGCCACAGCAGGCGAATGGGGAACACAGGCAGTCGTATGGGGCCACAGGCAGGCATATTGGGGATCTCAGCAATCGAATAGGGGACACATGCAGCGATAGGGGCCACAGGCAGGCAAAATGGTGCTCAGGCAGGCGTATAAGGGCCACAGGCAGTCGTAATAGGGGTCCACAGCAGGCAACAAGAACAACATTTCTACTCACCTGTACTGCATCCCCGGCCGCGGCCCCACCTCTTCTGTCCTCTTCATTCCGCGCTCCTTCCCCTGCAGCTTCCTCTCGTGCGCACAAGCCTATGACGCGCTGTGCTCCAGGAGTAGGCATTGTCGCAATGACGTCACTTCATCGCGACGCTGCGCTGAGGCGCACGGGGGCCGCGGCGGGTCTCGAGCGCACACTGCATCCGCAAAAGTGGTCAAAAGGGGGTTTTTTTATTTTTCCCCCCCACCCCAAAGAGATCCTACGCGATGGTTCGGGGCCCTCGCCTGCGCCCCTTAGGAATAGTCCAGATGTCGGCGCCCTATGCGATCAGCCTACCTCTGCTCTAACGCCGTCGTCCCGCTCTGCCCTTCCATTACCCAGTTTCCTAGCTTGCACCTTATCAGTGGTCCCTTTTAAAAAAAAAAATGATCAAGGTCCCTGACAAAGTACTGCCAATAATTCCCTGTTGGTGCCTCTGACAGGCCAGTTCTAAATAGCTTTAAGACAGTGTAGAATTTGTCAGAATGTATGAAGCTGTTCATCTGCAGGTCATACATACAGGGCAGTGTAGAGCCAATACCACAAGTCTGTCAGGCACACACCCACCTTACCCTGGTCAGTTCTTCTGAAGGACCATACATACAGGGCAGTGTAGAGCCAATACCACAAGTTCTGGCTCAGGCACCACCTTTTACCCCTTGTCTGTTCTTCTGAAGGTCATACATAACAGGGCAGTGTAGAGCCAATACCACAATCCTTGCTCAGGCAACCACCTACCCTGGTCTGGCCTGTTCTTCTGCAGGTCAAACATACAGGGCATGTAGAAGCCAATACCACAATCTGGCTCAGGCACCACCTTTACCCTGGTCGGCTGTTCTTCTGCCAGGTCATACATACAGGGCAGATGCAGACCCAATATCACAAGTCTTGGCTCAGGCACCACCTTTACCCTGGTCGGTTGTTTCTTCTGAAGGTCATACATACGGGGCAGTGTAAAGCCAATACCACAAGTCTGGCTCAGGCACACCTTTACCCTGGTCTGGCTGTTCTTTGCAGGTCATACATACAGGGCAGTGTAAGCCAATACCACAAGTCTGGCACAGACCAACCTTTACCCTGTCTGTTCTTCTGAAGGTCTACAAACAGGGCATTGTAGAGCCAATACCACAATTTCTGGCTCGGGCACACCTTTACCCTGGTCTGTTCTTCTGAAGGTCTTTACATAACAGGGCAGTGTAGAGCCAATACCACAATCTGGCTCAGGCACCACCTTTTACCCTGGTCTGTTCTTCTGAAGGTCATACATACAGGCAGTGTAGAGCCAAACCACAAGTCTGGCTCAGGCCCCCACCTTTACCCTGGTCTGGCTGTTCTTCTGCAGGTCATACATACAGGGCAGTGCAGAGCCAATATCACAAGTCTGGCTCAGGCACCACCTTTACCCTGGTCTGGTTGTTCTTCTGAAGGTCATACATACAGGGCAGTGTAAAGCCAATACCACAAGTCTGGCTCAGGCACCACCTTTACCCTGGTCTGCTGTTCTTCTGCAGGTCTACATACAGGGCAGTGTAGAGGCCAATACCAAAAAGTCAGCCAGGCACCACCTTTCCCTTTGTTGGCTGTTTTCTGCAGGTCATACATACAGGGCAGTGTAGACCCAAATACCACAAGCCCTGGCTCAGGCACCACCCTTTACCCTGGTTGGCTGTTCTAACTGTTCTGCACCTAGGTTTGGCGTCAAAGAATGATAAATGTTTCTAATCCTAAGAATGTGGTGCGACGCCTCCAGAACGCCCCAAATCTTTGGCACATTACAAAGAGTGCTCCAAAGTTTGGAGTGCGACTGATCATACATCTATAGAACAGGGCTACGACAGCTTTTTGGTGCAACGTACGTCAGAAAGCTGGCACAGCCCCGTTCATGCATGCTGCCCTAAATGCCCCACATCACCACAACAGAGCCAATAGGAAGGTCTTCTACCATTTAAATCCTGTCTTTATCTCCGGCAAATGGCCCCATCTTACTTTGACCACTACAGGTTGGAAGTGATGGGAGTGCACCCATAATGCATATTTTTTAGACACTTTTTAATGGAACTGTTCATTTTGGACAATTTCAACTTGTGCTGTTGGTTCTGTTGGTTCACATGTGGAAGACCCTGCAAGTTCCGGTCCCATGCCCTTAGCTGGTAGTAATGGACAAACCACACTCTAAACAGCCAACATCTCGACAACAGAGCCAATAAGAAGGTCTTCTAATATCTACCATTGAAATCTTGTCTTCATCTCTGGTAAATGGACACCATCTTACTTATTTGACCACCACATTTTGGAAGTATTGGAGGTGCACTTATAATATCACACATATTTAGACACTTTTTAATGGGTTTTTCCATTTTGGACAGTTTCAACTTGTGGTATTAGTTATGTTGGTTGTCACGTTCCACCCTACGGCCCCTGCTCTGGACAGCGGACGAGCCCATGTTACGGTTGTTGCCCCTGTCCCTGCTGTGGTGGTACCATCTGCCAGTGTGTCTTCACCAGTCCTCGCTCCTGCTGCCGGCATCCTGCGTGCGCACGTGCTGTCCATAGCTCGCACGTGTGCCTGCTTGCCTAGATTAAAAGATACAGTACACTAATTACCCAGCCAAATGGCTTCTCACCACCAGGGACTTAAAGGAGTTGTTATACAGGTTTTTCCCCTACTTCAATGTTCTGGCAGCAAAGGTTTTTTTTAATTCAGGGCGTCTTTTTGCCTGCCCTTTCCCCCCCCTTTCCCCCCCCCTCGCACACAACATCCCCCTCCCTGACTGCAGTAACTTCTATACAGCGCGGGGGGGGGGGGGGGGGGGTTTGCTGCCGGGGTTTAAACCTTGTGTGTGCCTAGATCTCTGCCACTGCGGGGTCGTGCACAGAGTCAGGAGACGCGGGAGGGCCTATCTGTGATTTGGGGGAGAGGTCTGTGAAGGTGTAGCTAATAGCGAGCGGGGGGGGTGCAAGTGTTCCTATACCCCCCCGCTTTCATAAAATCTCCTGGACATCTCAAGCAACAACAAACAAACCCTTCAAACAGAACGGGGGAAACTGTTAAGTGAGTTATATAATCCAAAGTGTCACAATACGCAAGCAGGGAGGGATTGAACCCTTCACTGCCCCCCCTGATCTTTCTTTTAGTATAGTCAAAACTCACAGACACATGGGGATTATAGTAACACATTCACTGCTGTCACACGACTGCCACAGATCGCCTCACCTCTACTCTCCCCCAATTGGTAGAGAGAGGAGGGGGGCAGGGAAAACAGGGTTAATCCCCCCAGACACCAAAGCCAAAGGCCCCCCTCCCCCCCCTTCCCTAAAGAACATACTGGCGTGAGGGGCTCCTGCTCAACCTATTTTCAGAAGCAATGATCACCAGGACGGCACCGTAGAAGGGGAAAAAACAAAGGTCGGCTGCTTTGGTTTTTTGAAGCTGATTCACTCCTACTACCAGGGGATAACTCAAATCAGTGGACATTTGTAATGAACTATATTGCAAAGTTTGTTTTTTTTAAAGATCTTTTAAATTAAAAACCAATCATTGTAGCGAGACAACCCCTTTAAGGATGCCTTACTCGGTCGTTTGTTATGTTCCCCACATTGCTCCTGACCTCTGTTGCGTCTGCTACCAGTGTTTCTGCTTACCTTCTACTTTCTGTTCCTGCCCCACACCGTATGCAACATTTGGGAATCTGCTACCCGTCATCGGTGCTACCTGCTTGTTAGCTGTCACCTCTTTCCCCCTACCCAAGTCCCCGTCTGGGAATTGGCTGTTCCCCCCGAGAGCCATCAGGGGGAGCGCCAGGGGGCCATCAGTCATCTATTAACCATTCAGGCCCCATACAGCCAAATCAGATGGGCCCCCACCCCCTTA
>JAODAL010061391.1:0-20348 GCA_025379985.1 Phyllomedusa bahiana | reverse complement strand
GAAAAAGGGAAATAACTGCCCCTGATTGGTAAAAGAGGGAAAACACCTATCCTTTGATAGGATTTTAGACTTTTAAACTTTCTTGCGGGTTTTATTTTAAAAGGGGTTGGGGGGCTGACCAAGGAAATTTTTGGGGGGGATATTGTATTGGTAGGGAAATTTTGTATGTGGGGGAGGGGGTAGTGTATTGGGGTGGGGGGGGAATTTATGTTGGTGGAGGGGATATTGTAAGGGGGTGGAGGGGGATATTGTTTTTGGGGGGGGGGGGATATTGTTTGGGGGGGGGAGATATTGTATTTTGGGGGGATTTATAGGGGGGGGTGGGGGGGGATATTGTATTGGTGGGGGGGGTATTTTTATTTGGGTGGGGGATATTGTATGTGGGGGGGGGGATTTTGATGGGGGGGGGATATGTAGGGGGGGGGGGGATAGGTATTGGTGGAGGGGGATATTGTATGTGGGGGGGGGGGTTTTGTAGGGGGTTGGGGGGGATATTTATGTGGGGGGGGGGGGATATTGTTTTGGGGGTGGGGGGGGATATTGATGGGGTGGGGGGGGGATATTTATTGGGGGGGGGGTTTTATAGGGTGGGGAATTGTATTGGGTGGGGGATTAGATGTGGGGGGGAGGGGGATTTTTTTGGGGGGAAGGGGGTTTTGTATGGGGGTGGAGGGGATTTTGTATGGGGGTGGGGGGGGTATTTATGGGGGTGGTGGGGGATATTTTTGTGGGTGGGGGATATGGGGGACATTTAGCCTGTTTTTTAATGTAGACAGACAACAAAATTTGTACTCTCTTGCTATTGTTACAAAAAATACATTTCTTTTTTGCTACTGTATTATTGGTAAAAGGGTGCGTTTATTGCCCTAAGGCCTTTTTTTTTTTTGCTGGGGGGGGTTTACGTGGGGGGCCCGGGTGCTTCACTGTTGACCCTAAAAATTTCTTTTGGGCCCCGGGTTTTAAACCTACACACCAATATAGAGCCACTTGGGGTCAGAACCACTCGGGTATAACCTAAAACACCCCCATATAAAACCCCCACATAGAGGTCAGAAAACCGCTAGATCCCAAAACACCCGCATAAGAGCCCCACAAATGGTCAACACCCACTCGGGTAAACCCTACAACACCACCTTTAGGACCACAGAGTGGTCAGAACCCCAGCTCGGGTTTTAAACCTACAACACCGCCTTAAGATAACCCAGCTCAGGATAATTTTTCAACACGCCATAAGAGACCACATGAGGTCAACACCAGTCAGGATAACCTAAAAACCCCCCCCATAAAAGGGCCCAAAGAGGTCAGACACCAGCCGGTATAACCTAAAAACCCACCATATAAGACCACATATGGTCAACACCAGCTGGGTTCCCCTACAACACCGCCATAGGAGACCACATAGGGGGTCAACCCCAGCTCAGGTATCCCCTGCAACACGCCAATAGGACACAGAGGCAACACCACTCGGGTAAAACCTGCAACATCCATTGGACCCATAAGGTCAAAAACCACTCGGGTATAACCTAAAAAACCCCACCATATAAAACCACTAGGGCAGAACCACTGGGTAAAACCACAACACCCCTTGGAACACTAGAGTCAAACCCAGCTCGGGTTTAAAACCCTAAACACCCCCAATGGACCACATAAGGTCAACACCACTCGGGATAACCTAAAACACCACCATAAGAGACCACATAGGGGTCAGACCCCACTGGGTAAAAAACCTACAACCCCGCCATATGAGCCCCAATAGAGGTCAACACCACTCGGTATAACTTACAACACTGCCTATAAACCACATAGAGGTCAGACCCATTGGGGTAAAAAATACAACACCACCTATAGCACCAATAGGGGTAACACCAGCCATTTAACTACAACACCTCCATACAAAACCAAAACAGAGGTCGAACCACCGGAATATCTAAAACCCCCATAAAGACCACAAGAGGTAAAAACCCATGGGTATAACCTACAACACGCTATATAAACCCATAGATCAGACAAAACCCCGGTATAACCTACAAAACCGCCATTAGAGCCACAAAAAAGGTCAGACACCACTCGGTTAACTCAACACTCCCTAAGAGACCAAACAGGGGAGGTCAACCCCAGCTATTTTAAAACCTACAACACTCCCATTGAGACCACATGGGGTCAGCACCCTCAGGTAAAACCCCAAACCCCCATAAGAGAATACTAGAGGCAGACACCACTCGGGGTATAATACATCATCGCCATATAAGGACCAATAGAGGTCAGACACCAGCTCAGTTAACCAACAACCCCGCCTATAGAGCCCACATATGGTCAGACACCACTCAGTAAACCTACAAAAACTCCCATAAGAGCCCACAGAGAGGCAACACCACTAGGTATAACCTACAACACCGCCATAAGAGACCACATATGTCAACACCCTCAGGAAAACCTCAACACTGCCATATAGAGACCACAGAGGGGCAGACGCCCTCGGTATAACCTAAAAAACCCGCCATATAGAGACCACATGTGGGAAACCCCACTCAGTAAACCTAAAACACTTTATTTAACCAAAGAGGTCAACACCACTCGGGTATACCCTACAACACCCCCATAAAGACCAAAAAGGGGTCAGAACCACCGGGTAAAACCTCAACCCCGCCATAGGGGGACCACAAGAGGTCAGACCCCTTTTTCGGGTAAACCTACAAACCACCATATAGCAACCACTTTTTTTTGAGGGGGGAACCAGCTCGGTTTAACCCCCAACACCTCCAACGAACCACATAAGGCCCAGACCCCACTCGGGGAAATAATCTACAACACCGCCATATAGAGACCACATAGAGGTCAGACACCACTCAGGTAAACCACAACACCCCCCATACAGAGACCCAAAAGGGGTCAAACACCACTCGTATAACCTACAACACGCATATAGAGCCCAAAAGGGTCGACACCACTCGGGGTTTAACCTACAACCCCCCCCCTATAAGACCACATAGGCAGACACCAGCTCTTAACCTACAAACTCCTATAAGACCAAAAAAGGGGGCGACCCGCTCGGGTTAACCAACACCGCCATATGGATAAAAAGGGGTCAGACACCAGCTCAGGTATACCTACAACATCGCCATAAGAGACCACATAGAGTCAAACCCCAAACCCTCAGTAACCTACAACCCCGCCAATAGAACCACTTAGGGGTCAGACCCACTCAGGAAAACCCTACAACACGCCAATAGAGAAACAAGAGGTCAAAACCAGCCATAAACCCTAAAACACCGCCTATAAGCCACATAGGGTCAGACACCAGCTCGGGTAAACCTACAACACTGCCTATAAGACCACAGGAGGTCAGACCCCATCGGGTAAACACAACACCCCCAAAAAGAGACCACATATGGTCAGACACCACTTGGTTTTAAAACCTACACACTGCCAAAAATAACCACAGGGGGCAACACCACCAAAAAAAACCCTACACATCGCCATATAGAAAACACATAGGGTCAACACCAGCTTGGGTAAAACCTACAACACCGCCATATAAACCCACTAGAGGCAGACACCAGCCGGGTAAACCTACAACCCCCCAATAGAGCCCAAATAGGGGCAACCCCAGCTCGGGTAAAACCCTAAAACACCACCATACAGAGACCCTGGGGTCAACACCATCGGGTTAACCTACACACCCCAAACGAGACCACATAAGGTCAGACACCACTCGGGTTAACCTAAAACCTCCCATATAAGCCCACAAGGGGTCGACACCAGCTCGGGTATAACCTAAACACCCCCATATAGAGACCACTGGGGGTCAGCCCGCTAGGAAAAAAACTACAAAACCCCATATAGAACCACAAAGGGGAGACACCACCAGTATCCCTACAAACCGCCAATAAGACCCCCTAGTGGTCGACCAAACTCGGGTATAACCTACAACCCACCATATAGGCCAAAGAGGTCAACAACTCAGGAAACCTACAACCCCCATATAGAGACACAAAAGGGGTCAACACCAGCTCGGTAAAACCTACCACACCCCAATATTAACCACATGGGGTCAGACACCCCAGGTAAAACCCTACAACCACCATATGAGACACAAAAAGGGGGTTCGACCCAGCCGGGAAAAACCCTACAACACCGCCATATAGACCAATAAGGTCAGACCCCATCAGGTTAAAACCTACAACCACCATACGAGCCACATAGGGTCAGACACCCCCGGGAAAACCTACAACACCACCATACAGAGACCACATAGTGGTCAGACACAAGCTCAGGTAACCACCACATGCCAGTGACTACAGCACTGAACTAATAGAGACGTATAAAAAACCCTGACATCAGGGACTCACCAGGGACGTCATCTCTGATCAGTCCTTCTCTGAATCGTTGTTTTTCCCTTTTCTTCTCCATCCGTCCAGACCGCCATGACGACTTCTCCCGGCCGCAGCTCGTCCCTGCAGAATTTACCACACAAACATCTTAGAATCCCCACTTTATCAGTAGTTTGCTACCATTTCCTACATCTGTTATGGGCTACCCCCATTAGGTAAATAGGTAGTAATGTTGCCCACCACTAAGTAGATAGGTATCTAGACCCCAGTAGATAGGTATACAGGCCCCCAGTAAGTAGGTTTACAGGCCCCTGTAGGTTATAGCCCCACTGTTGGATGATATACGGCCCCCTGTGGGTTATAGGCCCCTTGTAGGATATATGGCCCCCTGTAGGATATATGGCCCAGGGCTGACTGTACAGACGTTCCTGCTCTGTCAGATACTTGGAATCCAGATGACCCGCTGGAGCAGGGGAGTGCCCTTCGATTATGCAGTGGTCACGGACTGCAGCAATCAAAAGGTGAAGCCCCAGTGATTGGAGCCTGCCTGTCTTGGTGGCAAATTGACCTAGGGTCTAGGGGTTTCCATGTCTTTCCAGATGGTACATTACACGCTCTCTGTTACTGTGTCTGTCACAGGCTGTAAGTAGGAGCCTCCACCAGGAAGGTCAATGGGTTCTACATCCATCCAGTCATCCATTCATCCATCCGTCCATCCATCCTGTCCTCCATCCATTTATCTATCCATCCAAACTGTCCTCCATCCATTCCGTCATCAATCCAGGTATACAGACATCCATCCATCCTGTCCTCCAATCCAGTCATCAATCCAGTTAGCAGGACATCCATCTAGTCATCAATCTATCCTGTCCTCCATCCATCCAGTTATCCATCCATCCATTCAGTCATCAATCCAGTCATCAATCCATCCATCCATCCAGCCTGTCCTCCATCCATTCAGTCATCAATCCAGTCATCCATCCATCCTGTCATCCATCCATCCATCGTTATCCATCCATCCATCCTATCATCCATCCATCCATCCATCCATCCATCCTGTCCTCCATCCATCCATCGTTATCCATCCATCCATCCTGTCATCCATCCATCCAGTTATCCATCCCTCCATTCATCCATCCTGTCCTCCATCCATCCTGTCCTCCAGTCAGCCAGGCATTTATCCAGTCATCAATCCAGTCCTCCATCCATTCAGTAACCAATCCAGTCAGCCATCCATCCATCCAGTCCTCCATCCATCCAGTCCTCCATCCATCCAGTTATCCATCCATCCTGTCCTCCATCCTGTCCTCCATCCATCCATCCTGTCCTCCATCCGTCCATCCATCCATCCATCCTGTCCTCCATCCGTCCATCCATCCATCCATCCTGTCCTCCATCCGTCCATCCATCCATCCAGTCATCAATCCATCCAGTCATTCATTCTGTCCTCCATCCATCCATCCTGTCCTCCATCCATCCCTTTTATCTCTTCAGTGATCCAGTGGTTTTGTGTCTTGTTAAGCTTTGTGTCCTTCCCTATGATCCAGGACTGACCTCTGCTTTTAACCCCTTCAGGTCGCAGCTATTTTTGGATTTTTCTTCTTCTGTTTTTTCCTCCTCTCCTTCAATGGAGCCATCACTTTCTTATATTTCCACCTACATAGACACATGAGGACTTGTTTTCTTGTGGGACAAGTTGTACTTTTTAATAGCACCATTGACAGTATCATACAATGTCTTGGGAGATCCCCCTAAAAATTCTCTGTGAGGCGGAATGTGAAAAAATCGGAATTGCGCCATTTTTGCGGTGGTTTCTATTCATGTCGTTCACTCTTCGATATAAATGAGGTGTTATCTGTATTCTGCAGCTCGGGAGGAGTCCCGTAAAACTAAATGAGGTTTTGTTATGTTCTAGTACTTTAAAAAAAAAAACAACTTTTTCTAACTTTTATACTTTGTGCTGCAGCACTATTTTCTGTGACCAATAACAGGCAGTCCCCGACTTACTTGCTTCCAATGTAATAACATGCATCTAAAAACACTGTGTGAACATCCCGGTACAAGAGAGAAATCAATTACAGGCAGTCCCCGACTTACACTGTTCCGACTTACATCTGTCCCCTGGTTACAGACGGAGACTTATGGGGCATGCTGGCACTTGTAGTTCCATGTTCCAGAGCAGATAGTAGCTGTGGAACGACAAGTGCCAGCATGCCAGAACAGCACATGAGGTGTAAACGGGGTGAAATCTTCTTAACAGGGGCTCAGGCAGCAAATTAAATGTAAAAACCCTTCCCTGCTCTATCCAAATCTAAAAAAAAAAAACTTTTGTGCTGGCGTTATCTTTAATACATATACCTGTTCCGACCTACATACAGATTCAACTTAAGAACAAACCTGCAGTCCTTATCCCGTTCATAAGCCCGGGGACTGCCTGTATTTGTTTTTTAATCTATGGACCTGAGTGAGGGTTTGCCTTTTTTTTTTTTTGCGTGCTGAAGTGTGTTTTTATTCGCACCATTCTGCAATACATGAGATTTTTTAGCACTTTTTATTGCAATTTTTTGCAGTCATAAAGCCACCAAAAAACCCTACATTTTTTGCTATGGGAGTTTTTTTTCTTAAGCGGTGTTCAGTGTATGGTAACAATGATGTCACGTTTTATTAGATCAAACTTTTACAGACGCAGTGATGATAATTATGTGTAACTTTTTTTTAGAAAAATTTGCAAAATGAGGGTGATTTGAGCTTTCAATATTATTTAAAAAAAATAAAAAAAAATTAAACCCTTTTTAAATTAAAAACTGGTTAATATTTTATTATTAGTCTTAGTGTAAGTTCACGTTATGCGCTGCAATAGCCTGCAAATATGGTAATTCCAGGATCTCACTGAGAGCTATGATTACCTGTCTATGGGAGCTGGCACAGAGCGTTTTAGAAGTACACACTGGTCAGCACTTACTTCTAAAACACCCAGCATATAGCGGAGAGTACAGTACGCGCTGCTATACGCCCCAAAGATGCCGTGTGAATTCCCTAAGGGAGTAGGCAACTGACACCTACCACCAGCAGCCAGGGTTGCAGATCACCTCCATCCTGGCTATTTAATCCATTAGATACTATGGTAGATGTGACCGTGGCATCTAATGGATTAAAAGATGGCGTCATGGTCCAAAGTGGCTCCCGCCCCTCCCCGCGCATCATGCCGCCCCCCCTCCCCCGCATCAAAAACAAAAATATTTATATCACGACCCCTGATAACATTATTTATACCGAAAAGTGAACTCCGTCAAAATGATCCCCCTCAATAGAACTGCTCCATTGTGCTTTTTTAACATTCCGCCCCACAAAGAAATTTATTTAGGTGATTTTAAGACATTATATGATTCGTTATCATTAAAACCTACATCTTGTCCCGCACAGAACAAACCCTCATACGACTATGGAAAACTAAAAAGTTATGGATTTTGGAAGGAGATAAAGTGTGGCCCCCCATCCGCACAGGTAAAGTGTGGCCCCTCATCCGCAAGGTAAAGTGGCCCTCATCCCACAGGTAAAGGGGCCCCCTCCTGCACAGGTAAAGTTGGCCCCCTCACCCCCACAGGTAAAGTGGGGCCCTCATCAGCACAGGTAAAGGTCCCCCTCTCCCACAGATAAATTTGGGGCCCCCTCACCCGCAAGGTAACTGTGGCCCTCATCCCACAGATAAAGTGTGTCTTACCGCAATTAACGTGGGGCCCCTCATCCGACAGGAAAATGTGGCCCCTCCCCACAGGTAACGTGTGGCCCCTCATCCGCACAGGTAAGTGTTTCCCCTCATCCGCACGGGAAAATGTGGCCCCTCATCCCACAGGTAAAGTTGGGCCCCTCACCCGCACAGGTAAAGTGTGCCATTATCCCCGGGAACGTGGGCCCCCTAAACCGCACGGGTAAAGGGGGGCTCATTTCCGACGGGAAAACGTGGGCCCCTCATCCGCACAGGTAAAGTGGGCCCCTAAAACCCCGGGAAAAGTGTGCCCTCTATCAGCACGGGTAAAGTGTGGCCCCTCATCCGTACGGGAAAATTTGGGCCCCCTCACCCCGACAGGTAAAGTTGGCTCATTATCCGCACATGCAAAAAGGAAAAAAAAAAGGGGGCGACAATAGCGTTTATTTAACTGGAAAAAGAGAAAAGTAGAGGGGAAATATTCCCCTCTAGTGTTGGCCTTTAATGTAGAGGCACAACACTCGTAAGCCTTGCAGGCTAATTTTTACCCCCTACCCCTTTCTCGCAGCCGATGGTCTCTGTTGTCCCTCGGATGACCGGTAGGAGAAAAAGCCACAAAAGGGGAGAAAGGAAAAAATGGACCCGGGGGGGGGGGGACGTGCAGGTTTTAGGAAAAAAAACCAATCCAAAGGGGTTTTCATTAAAAGTTTTTTTTTTTTAAAAATTCTCGGCATTACCGTGACAAATTAAAAAAAAATAGGAACTTAAAAAAAGCTTTACGCGTTTTTGCGCGTGTACCCGCGCTTTATCAAAATAAAGAATCACTAGAACATAGAGTATATAAGTCTAAAATGTAATTTTAATTGGATGATATTTCAGGTAAGTGACGTGGAGACCCCTGTGGTAGGAAAAAAGGAAGACAATTGGGAGAAAAGGTGTCAATCAAAAATGAAGACGAGCAGGGGAAAAGGGAAAAGGGGAAAACCCCCGGGAGTCAACCCGGGAACCCCGTGCATATATTTTTACTTCGATATGTGTTGCGTTTAATAAAAATAGAAATAAAATTTGGGAATAAAATGGTTGGGGTGGTGTATTAATGGGGTGGGGGAAAAAAAGGGTAGAAGGGGGTGATGTAGATAAATCACCCACCAAAAAGTTAAAGAAAAAAAAGTCGGGGAAAAAATTAGAGAACACAAAAAAGGTTTTGGTGAATGGGAGGGGGAAGTTTTCCCAATGAAAAGAAAGGCAGGGGAATACAAATTTGCCCCAATGGGAAGTGCGGGAAAAATTTTTAAAAAAGGATTGCCGGTAAAAAAAAGAAAAATTTGTGCGCTAAAACAATTCTTTATAGGAATTTAGGTCCTATGATTGGTTTGAGGAAAGGGGAGGTAAAATTGAATAAACCCAATGGTAGGTCAATATAGAGACGTCCTGTGATAGGTTAAAATTTTGGTGGGAAAATATGAACTTTTCCCAATGGGTTTTGGAAGTAAAATTGGGCTCCCCGTTGGGCCCTAAGTCTTTCCCGGGAGTTATAAATTTAAACCCAAAATAAAAAGGGAGAGCTCCCCCTTTTGGGGCAAATAACTAGAGAAGTGCGGGGAAAGTAGTGGCCGGAAGAACATCCCGGGTTTGGCCAATTTAAAAGGTTAAACGCAAAAATTGCACGGAAATATTGACTATTTTAAACCCCAAAAAAAAAAATTCAAAATAATAGATTCCGAGAAAAAAAAAATTTTCCTGAGAATCTTTTATTAGGGGCCCAAAATTTAAAGCCGAAAAACCTGACACAAAAAAGAATGCCTTAAAAAAAGAAAAATCCAGTAGGGGACAGTTCAAAAATTAAAGTACTCTCTAAATTCCCAAATTTTAAATTTCCTCAAGACCCACAATTAAAAAAAGCTAGAAGGGGCATTTGGAAATTTTATTGAAGAAAAAGCCCCCTATTTAGGTCCATTTTTAACCGACAAAACCTGGTTTTAATATATAAAAGGGCACCGAAAAAAAGGAACTTGGTAGCTCCCTTTCCGAATTAAAGATCCTATAAAAAACATCAAAGAACGTCCCACCCCAAATTTTTTGGATGTTCCCCGTCGGTCTCCTTTTTGGGCCTTTGCGGGCCAACTACATTACACTCGTTCTGAAATTATTTCAAAAAAAAACAAAGGGCAGTTTTACCCCATCAAACACACTTTAAAAACTGCAAAATTTCCCTTTTGTTATATTTTTCCCATCGAAGGGCTTTTTGCTCCCCTCAATATGTAGGCAGAACGTCCAAACCCTTCACCCCCGGGCCTAAAGGGCCACGGGGCCCTGCGTAAAAAGAGGTGACCTACAAACACAGTGTTTTCCACGATCATTTTAATGAAGTTCATCAGAGAAATTTTAATGTCTTAAAAATCACCCCATTTGATTTTATTTTCCCTAAAATTTACCAAACCGTCTACAGGCTTCCAGAAAAAAGTAAATGTTCGGGAAAACTTTTGCTACAAACTCTGCCCCCAAAGGGGCCCTAAATTGATGCAAACCCGAGTTAATTTATTAATTCCGTTGACCAAACTTTTCCCATCCCCTTTTTAAAAGGGATCGCTTAAAAGTACTCTCTCGTTCGTTTATAAAAGAACGAAAAGTTTTTTTAAAATTTTTTTAAATTTACACATTAAATAAATTTGGTATTCCCTAAAAATTTTTTGGGGTTTTGGGGTTAAAAATCCATAGACCAAATGGGTTTTTAAAAATTTTGATTTTAAATTTTACATTTAAAATTTTACAATTCTAGGAACAGTACCATTTACATATGCCTCATTGGCATTATATTCCCCCTCCTTGTTCTGTAATGGGAGGTTCAAATTTTTAAAAAAAAATTTTACCCTGTATTGTTTTCCCGTTTTTTTTATTAAATTGAAACGTAAAAATTCAAATTTGTTTTCCAGTTAATTTATTTGTCCCATTTTCACTTTTTTTTTACAGATGTTAATTACATCTGTTCACATTAAGTCCCCGGACATCTGAAACCCAGGGGAACCTACGATGACTTTTTTCTTTCTTTTTATATATCTTCCCTCAAATTTTCAATACTTTTATCCCCCCCGAATATACCCTATTCCCCATTTAGCCCCTTTTCCTAGACCCCTACTGACCAATATTGGCTAGCTACATCGGCCATTTGTTTCCCTTTCCTTCTCTATGTTTTTCCCAAATAGGGAGAGCTCTCCTTTTCTTTGGGTTTATTATAACCCCCTTTAGAAGTCTTAGCCTATCGGGTGAGCCAAAAATTTTTCTGCACACCGTTTGGGACAGTTCATGGGTTACCCCCCAAAAGTATAAACCAATCACAGGTTTTCTCTATTTTGGACCTACCATTGGTTCATTCAATTTTACCTCCCTTCCCTCAACCAATCATACGGACCTACCCTTTTTTAAAAAATTTGTTTTACGCACATTTTTTTTTTTCATAGCGGAAAATCCTTTTTTAAAACTATTCCCACTCTCATTGGTAAATTTTTGTTTTCCCACCGCCTTTCTGCTTTTGGACACTTCTTCCCCCCATTCACCGGGCCTTTCTGTGTTTCAAATTTTTTCCCCCCGACTTTTTTTCCCTTTATACTTTAGGTGGTGATTTATCACATCACCCCCTTTTAAAACTTGTTTTCCCCTACCCCATTAAAAAACCCCAAAATAAAACCCCTTTTATTCAAATTTTTATTTCTTTTATTTTATTAATCGAACAAAATATCGAAGTTAAACCATATGCCCCGGGGGTTCCCGATATGACTCCCGGGTCTTCCCTTTCCCTTCTCTCTGCTTCTTCTTTTTTGATTGACACCTTTCTCCCCCAATTGTCTTTCCCTTTTTTCCCCACCCCCAGGTGTTCCCACGTCACTTACCTGTAAATATCCCTCCAATTACAATACATGTTTGCACTTTATATACTCTATGTTTTAAATGATTCTTTTCTTTTTTTATGAAGACCCCGGGTACACGCGGGGGAAACGCGTAAAGTTTTTTTTTAAGTTTTTCCCATGTTTTTAATTTTGGGCACCCGGGTTTAAAGGCCCAGACATTTTTAAGAAAAAAAACTTTTTAATTTCCCACCCGGGAAAGTTTTTCCCCCCCACCGCCCCAGGTAAAGTGTGGCCCCCCAAACCGGGACAGGTAAAAGTGGCCCCTCAACCCCCAGGTAAAGTGTGGGGCCCCTTTTTCCCACAGGGGAAAGTGTGGCCCCCCTCCGCACAGGTACTTTAAGCTTTTCCTTTGGGTTTAGACACTGGGTATAGGAGGCCTTCCCATGGAGGGAAACCCCCGACTCCTCTGGCTCCACCACAGTCCCCAGCACTTCTCCTCTGACCTGGAACAACGCCAGTCCCCCACATCCTGCTCCAAGCAGTCTGACCGCAACCCTCCCGGGAGAATTCCCCAGAAAAATTTAACCTATGAATTGGGGGTTCCCCTTTAAAAGTCAGCTGCAAAAAAACAACCCCAAAAAATAATGTCCAATTACAGGGGCCTGAAAGGGAAAGAGGGGCTCCCCATAAAAGGGCCCCCTAATGCCCACGCTTTAACCCCGCAGCCCCCCGTTAAAATCATTAGCCATTGTTGGGGGCTTTTAAAAACCAAACCATTAAAGGGGGCCCCAAAACCCCTTAATCTAAAGAGGGAAAATCACCTCAAAGATAAAGGGAAAAACAGAGAAAATACCACAAATCCCAGCCCCCCTCCCCCCCATCCCCCCCGTGTCCTCCAAACCGCCCCCGCAAAAACAGGAGAAAAAAGCGCGAGTCGGGAAACCCCAGGGACGCTGCTGCCCTCTAGTGTCCACAGTGCTGTACTGCAGGCAGCGATTGTCGCACGACTTAGTATCTTTGAGCGATCGGTAAAGAATCTGCCGCTGTGTCCTGGCGCCATCACCTCCGGGGCCCCCAAAAGTATGTTTAACCCCCCCCCTAAACTGCAGCCGGATCGGTTGAGGTTTTTTGAATACCAAACCCGATTTGGGTGCAGGGTTAATAGGTTTCACGAGATGTGGGGGCAGGGTTTTTTTGGGGTGCACATTTGGGGTCTGGGTGCAGGTTTTTAGAACTTATAGGAAGCACCCTGAAAATGTGGGTGGGAAATTTTTTGGGTTTCACATGAGATGTGGGTGCAGGTTATAGAAACTTTTAGGTTTCAATGAGATCGGGGCAGGTTATGGGATGCACTTTAAGGGTGTGGGTGCAGGTTTTAAAGGGTGCACATGAGACTGGGGCAGGTTTTTAGGTGCCAAAGAGAAGTTTGGGTTTCAGGTTTTTAGGGTGCACAAAGGGGTGTGGGGGCAGGGTATTTGGAAAGCACTGAAAATTTTGGGTTTCAGGTTATGGGAATTCCATGAGATGTGGGGGCAGGGTTTTAGGGTGCCCCATGAGATCTGGGTGCAGGTTTTAGGTTTCAAAATGAGATGGGGGGGCAGGGTATGGGTGCACAAAGAGATCGGGTGCAGGGGATAGGGGGGCACATGAGATTGGGGGCAGTGTATGGGATGTACATGAATCTGGGTGCAGGTTATAAGGGGGGCCATGAATCTGGGTGCAGGGAAAAGGGGTCACATGAGATGTGGGGGCAGGTTTTTTAGGATGCCAACCTTGAATGTGGGGGCAGGGTATTTGGGTGCACATGAGATCTTGGGGGCAGGGTATATGTTCACATGAGATCTTTGGGTTTAAGGGTATGGGGTGTAATGAATTTGGGTGCAGGGTTTTAGGGTGCACATGAGATTGGGTGCGGGTTTTAGGGTGCACATGAAAGTGGGGTTTCAGGTTATGGGATTAAAATGGATTGGGGGCAGGTTTTAGGATGCAAAATGAGATGTGGGGGAGGTTTTTTATAAAGGGGGCAAAATTAGATGTGGGGGCAGGTTTTTGGGTGCACATGAGATTTGGGGTACAGGGGTTGGGGCACTTACTAATTTGGGACAGAGAGGTTGGGGCCAGGACACAGTTTTACCTTTTTCGTTGCTTCCCCCAGGAGGGTTTTGACTTCCTCTGTGCTGGGGGGGGGGGGGGCAAAGGGTGTGGGAGCACAGGGGGGTTTCTTTTAAGGCAGGTGGGAGTCCCCGAGTCAGACCCCAGAGCAACACAAGACAAAGGGGCCTTTGGGGGTTTTGTGGAGGGACCCATCTTGGGGGTCAATGCACCCCTTTAATGCCCTTTCCTTTAGGAGCAACCCCGGGTGGTGCCAACGCCAAGGGAAAACTTCTCCAAAAACCCCGGGAAATGGGAGGCCCGCTGCAGCAACAATTCTCACCAGAGAAACCCTGGAGGAGAGCAATCCCCCCCCTTCCAACGGGGACCCCCCGGGGGCCCCCAACCCCGCGCTCCTGACCCCCTCCACTGCAGAAAAGAGAAGGGCCCCGGGGCCCCAACGCAGGTGCCCACAGAAAAAAATGGAGGAAAGCAGGGCCCCCTGCCACCTGGAGCCTCAGGACCCCCAAAAGCCCCTTTCCCGGCACATTAAGGGGGGCCCCTGGCCCTTTCCCCCTTCTTGGCCCAAAACCCCAAAAAAGAAGGGGGCCCCGCTTTTTACACCCCCTCACCCCCGTGAAGGAAATCCGCTGGCAAGGGGGTGTGCCCCATCCCGCCTGCTAAAACCTGCCCCCAGTGCGGGGGTACAGGCGACCCGTGCCCACACCGGAGACTTCCCGCCCTTTTACGGGGAAAACCTACACCCCAAAAGGGAGTGACCCCCCAGGAAGAGAAAATAGGTTTGGGAACCGGTGTGGAGGCTCGCGGGTTCCCCGGGCTCGGAGCTCACCCCCTGTTGTCTACCTCCAGCAGCCCACATGGCATTCAGTGGACACCGGGCACCAGTCTGGACTTTGGCGGATTTAACCCTTGCAGTTTCTGGTTTTGCACTTTTTCATATTATGTTTTAGAAGATTTTATCCTGTTGATGTTCTTCTTTGTGCGGGCACCATGCCGCCGGGCACTGCCCACTGTATGGATGTGCTACTGAAGTAAAGTTACTCATGTTACTGAACCCCTGTGTGTTTTATATGTACTTTTAAGGGTAACCCTGCTGTCAGAGGCGTCAGTTTATACTGAGGGGGGGGCCTACAAGTCCCCCGGTGTCAAAAGTTTAATTTATGTTTTTTTTTAAAAAGGTGAAAGGGAAATGCTGGGTTTAATTTTTTGGTGGGGCAATGTTTATCGGGTTTAAAAGGGGGCCCTCCTGTTTCGGGAAATTCTCTTTTACTCGTTTGCTTTTGTGATCCGGGGCCCGCATGTGAAATAAGGGGGGCGGCGTAGCGGTGTTTCCCCCCATTCACTTTTTTATGGGCCCCTTTCTGGTGTGTGCAACCCAGCAAACCCCCCGAAGAGAAATTCCCAAAACGGGACGACCCCTTTTTAAAAAGCTTTTAACCCTTAAAAGGGGGCCCCCTAAACCCACCCCTTTTATGTCGGGCCCGGTTTCGGGTCCGTTTCGTCCCACAGCGACGTCTTTTGGCGTCTCTACATACATTGGGTTTTTTTCAGCTCCGGGTGCCACAGCTGCGCTGAGATCGAGGCTGTACTACACAGCCCCGATCCCCCGAGCACTCCTGCCCCCCACCGGGAGCAGGGGGAAAAAATCCGCCCCCCCCGCTGCTTTAAAACCCCTTTTTTTTGCGGCGGGGGCATCACCGCAGGGGGCAAACAAAAAGGGGTTTTTTTTGCTCTGTCGGGTGATCGGAACACCTGGTGACCCGACAGAGCCTGGGGAACAGCTGCACAGTCAGCCCTGGGGACCTAGAGTAGCTCCTGGGCTGTCTGTGTAACAAGCCAGTGATCAGGGCAGACATATGAATATGCTAATACACTACTAAGAGTAAAAATCAAAATGTAAAACATTTCTCCCTTCAGGGGATTTAAAAAAAAAAAAGGAAAAAAACTAAAAAGTGTAAAAAAAAAATGAATAAAAAAAAAAGAATAATAAAATAAATATTTAATACAAAATAATTGTGCATAAATTACACACACAAAAAAACCTACACATATTAGGTCTCCACACGACCATAATAACCTGTAGAATTAATCTAACAAGTTATTAAGTGTGAAATGTGAATGGTGTCAAAAAAAATCTAAAAAAATGCAAAAAAAATGTATAAAAAATTTCTGCAATTATTTATAAGTGAACTTAAACTATTCCCCATAAAGTCCAACTCATCTCAAATAAAACGAGGCCTCACACAACTGGGTCATTGAAAAAATCAAAAAGTTACAACTGTTGAAACGCAAGGAGGCAAAAACTAAAAAAAATGTTCTGGTCATTAACTACTTCTCAGGCGTTCGGCTTAAGGGGTTAAGGGACGAAATACCACTTTTTGTGCCCAGAACCTGTTGAAGGGTTTCTCCAACTCCTCCTTCTCGCCTCTTTAACCCCTTAAGGAATAAAATCTAACAAACGCTACTCTGGCTCAGGTAAACCACTTTTAGGGCTTGTCCACACAGCACGGTTTTTCAGCCGGTTCTCGGTTTCGAAAAACGGCTGCAAACCGGCTGAAAAACTTTTACACAGACCCTAAAGGGGTTGTCTCACTGCAATGATTCATCTTATCTCAGTCCTATATTCTTGGTTTCACTTTGAATTCAGGGGCGTGTTTATTGGCTTCCACTAGACTACAGTAGAAGCCAGGTCTGTAGCTATAGCAACCAGCGCTGGCAGCCTATCATGAGAGATCAAACAGGTCTGTAGCTATAGCGACCAGTGCTGTCAGCCTATCAGGAGAGATCTAACAGGTTTGTATCTTTAGCAACCAGTGCTGGCTGCATATCAGGAGAGATCGAACAGGTCTGTAGCTATAGTAACTAGTGCTGGCAGCCTATCAGGAGAGATCAAACAGGTCTGTAGCTATAGCAACCAGTGCTGGCAGCCTATCAGGAGAGATCAAACAGGCCTGTAGCTATAGCAACCAGTGCTGGCAGCCTATCAGGAGAGATCAAACAGGTCTGTAGCTATAGCAACTAGTGCTGGCAGCCTATCAGGAGAGATCAAACAGGTCTGTAGCTATAGCAACCAGTGCTGGCAGCCTATCAGGAGAGATCAAACACATCTGTAGCTATAGATACCAGTGCTGGCAGCCTATCAGGAGAGATCAAACAGGTCTGTAGCTATAGCAACCAGTGCTGGCAGCCTATCAGGAGAGATCAAACAGGTCTGTAGCTATAGTGACCAGTGCTGGCAGCCTATCAGGAGAGATCAAACAGGTCTGTAGATATAGCAACCAGTGCTGGCAGCCTATCAAGAGAGAACAAACAGGTCTGTAGCTATAGTGACCAGTGCTGGCAGCCTATCAGGAGAGATCAAACAGGTCTGTAGCTATAGCAATCAGCACTGGCAGCCAATCATTTGAGAGTAAACAGGTCTGTAGCTATAGCGACCTGAGGAGCTGATGCAGCTCATACAAGACAGGATATCTAGGAATAGGTAGGACACTGTTAATGGACACATATTGCAAAGTGACTTGTTTTTGCAACATCTTTAATATAAAAAGCAGCAAATCGCAGAGAAAAGCCGTCCCCCTGCGGCGGTGTGGACGGCAAGAAAACAAGACATATACCGGTCGGATAAACTGACCGGTATTTGTTCTGTGCCGTGTAAAAGGCCCCTTATGGTGCTCTGCCTGTTCCAGCAGTAATGCGCCTGAGTTTTCCATACTTAAAGGGGGGTCTGCTACAAAGAATCCCTTTTCAAATTTAGGGAACAAAAAATAAGAAGTTTTCCAAATTAGCTTTGTTCCTCTGTTTTCCAAAAGGAATACAAGTGAATTTATGCCCTCCTGGCTATTTCGTTCCTCGAACTGACTGAAAACAATTTCCCCCTGCTGTTTGTTCTATGAGTGCAGTGAGTGCGTCATCCCCACAGGTCCTGGCAGTGTCCGTGCTGCTCGCAGAAAAAAGCTGTTTTATGAAAAATAAAAAGCACTGTAATTAGGGCTTTTGTTTGAGGGATCAGATAAAGTCGTTGTAGTTTGAGAAGCTAACGATCTAATTAGCAATAAAAGACGAGGCATGGGCTGTATGAAAATGAGTCAGTTGAACCGGGAAGTGGCAGGTATTTCTTTATGCATTCTCTGAAACTCTGAAGGGAGACAACTCCTTTAAGCTATAAATGTGCAGCTTCCTATGGTTGTAGTCTGACGCCTCCAGCACGCCGGACAGGACAGGGAACAGAGGAGGGGCAGCCCTCGGCCCGCGGCATGAACCTGACTTTGTCTTCATACCAAGAGATACCCAAAAAATACAACTTTTTCTTTCCCGACAAAATTATTTCCCAAAGACGGTGAGAGACACGACCCCATCGAGCTTTACGGTTTTGATCAAATAAAAAGTAATTGTGCAACAAACAGGAGGAAAGTGGCAAAATGTCTTCTCTGAGATCATCGTATAAAGCTAATGGTGCTTTATTATGTGGGGGGGAGGAGGTGGGGGGGGGGGCGTAACTCGGAGAAAGTTTCTCTCCATTCTATCTTATCCATTATGTTTAAAGGGGGGGGTTTCCCGGATGGTTTTTGAATCCCCAGTTAACGGGGTCAAAAGAATCATTAAAGGGGGGTTCCGGGACCTATTCATACTCATTGGTAAAAATAGAAGCTAAATCTCACACTTCCCTCCTGGACGGTTTCCTGCAGTCCCGACTGCCGCTCCCCTTCATCCCAAGGGGAGCAGGGCCCTTAATTAAAAGTATAGGGTGCGATCCTGCTGCAGCCGAACGCATCCAAAACGCGCTGCATTTTTTCACCCAAAAAACGGCTTTTTTTGGATGCGCTTTTTCGGATCCAACACGGATCCAAAAGCGGATCCAAAAATGCCATGTGAACATATCCTTAATTCTTGATCCGAAGACGCCCTATTTAAAACTATGGGGTGTGTTTCTGCTGCAACCAAAATGCATCCAAACACGCACCTGCATGTCAGATGCATTTTGGATGCAATTGATGCAGTACTTTTGAATTCGCTTTTCGATCATAAAACGGAAACCCAAACATGCATCGGAAATAGCCTAAGCAGGGTGTCAAACTGCGGCCCTCCAGCTGTTGGGAAACTACAACTCCCATCATGCCCACTGTTATAGATTATATAAATGCATCATGGGAGTTGTAGTTTCCCAACAGCTGAAGGGCCGCAGTTTGACATGTGTGCCCTAAGGGTATGTTCACAAGACTTATTTTCGCATGTATTTCGCCATGTATTGCGCTTTATATGCGGAGAAATGCGTGCCGCAATTACGGTAATTCATAGCTCTCATATAGAGCTATGAATTACGCTTCGTCCCCCCGCGCGTACAATATAATCATATTGGGGGAGGAGAATTGACATGTCAATTGTTAGCGGCGAATACTGATCAGCACGTGGTTCCAAAACACCCAGCATACACGCCGCAATAAGCCGTGTGACCGTACCCTAAGGCTGCTTTCACACAGCGCAGTTTTGGTGCAGTTTTAACTGCACTTCAATTAAACTGCCTTTATTACCAGCAAGTTTTCAGTTATCTATGGTAAATTGTTTGGAAAGGTGTTAGGGGATGTTAACATGGCGTTTTAAAAAATGTATTCAAAAGCGCTGCATAAAATGCAACCAGCACATGCCCAAAGTGTGCTGCGTGTTTGGATGTGTTTTGGCTGCAGCAGGATCGCACCCTATAGATTTAAATTGGGTGCCTGCTGCGTCTTTCGGATCAAGAACTGACATGACAATTCTTTGAACGGATCCGAAAGACGCAATGAGACGGATCAGCGATCACTCGTCTGAACAGCGATGCGTATTTACATTGAAAGCAATGGAAATCACACTGCACTTTGTTAGATGCGTGTTTGGGTCCAAACATGTATCTAAAAATGGATCCAAAATCGTATCCAACACTCCGTGTGAACATACCCTAACACCTTTCAAAACAGTCTAGATAACTGAAAGAAGCTTGCTGGTAATAAAGGCAGTTTAGATAATTGAAAGAAGCTTGCTGGTAATAAAGGCAGTTTAGATAAATGAAAGAAGATTGCTTGTAATAAATGCAGTTTGGATAACGGAAAGAAGCTTGCTGGTAATAAAGGCAGTTTGGATAACGGAAAGAAGCCTGCTGGTTATAAAGGCAGTTTGGATAATGGAAAGAAGCTTGCTGGTAATAAAGGCAGTTTGGGTAAGGGAAAGAAGCTTGTGGTAATAAAGGCAGTTTGGATAACGGAAAGAAGCTTGCTGGTAATAAAGGCAGTTTGGATAACGGAAAGAAACTTGCTGGTAATAAAAGCAGTTTAGATAATTGAAAGAAGCTTGCTGGTAATAAAGGGGTTTTTGGGTAACGGA
>JAODAL010061390.1:0-20349 GCA_025379985.1 Phyllomedusa bahiana | reverse complement strand
TTGTTTTTTTCCTTTTTAAAAAAATCGTATTTTTCCCATATTTGGTGGCTTCATTGTAACCCCAATTGAGTTTTTTTTAAAACCCTTTATGTTGCTAAAAAGGGTTTCAAATCAAAAAAGATTTGTTTTATTTCTCTAGGGGTTTGACTTACAAATTGTTTTTTTCTCTATAGTTAAATTGTAAATTATTTGGCATTTTTTCTTTAAATAGAACCCAATCTTTTACGAAAAGGGAATCATTCAAAAAAGTGGGTCGGGTCAATGAAAAAACCCTTAGGTTTAAATGAAAATTTCAAATAAAAAGACAGGAACATAGTAAAAAAATTATGCTGAGCCTCGCTCTAAGCTTTTTTTCTAAGGTTTTTGGTTACAGTCATCTGTTTGTCTGTCCTAATAAAAAAATTAATACCATCGAGTCGAGGGGAGCTATGGTCCTTCATTTTCGTTTCCGTAAAGTTTTTGGAGCATATTTTTCTTCTGAAAGTTCTGTTTTTAAAAGATTCCATTTGAATATGGCCCCTTATCATTTTTCTCTCGCGTGATATGTAAACAAAAGAGACACTCTGATAGTGAAATACTTAAATATGAAGATATTATAAAAAACAACAATAGCCAGGCTCACCTATTCAGTTGTGAAATTTCAATCTAGGGGCACCAACAATATTTTTATGATATATTCTTCTGACTTAGACGGTCTGCCCCTAACAAACATTTCACATGATTTGGAATGAGTGTATAGAAGAGATTCTGTAACTGATATAGATTTTGCCCATCCAAAAAAAGACCTTCTTTAAAGGGGGTTGTATTTCTCCTGAATAATAATTCTTTCAGTACAACAGTGATTATTAAACAAAAACGTGGAACCGCAAGGGGCCCCAGAGTAGCACCCTTTTATGAAACCCTCTTCAGGGGGTCTTTTGGGAAAAAGCTATTACTCTCCCCCTTTTCAAAAAGTGGATTGTACAAAGGTAATAGACACCCTTTTTTTCGTTGGTTTTCCTTCAAATTATATTTAAAAATTTTTTTTAATGATTTTTAAAAAATAATACCTGGGGGATCAATTCACCCCCAATTTTTGTGTAAAAAGCAGAATTTTTGATTTGATATTTCCCTTGCTGAAGCACCTTTCTGACAGCCATCATTTTAAAAAGGTTGTAGTAAAAGTAATTACTTTTAAAAGTGCCCCCTCATCGCCCCCGGAAGGAGAAAATTTCCCTTTGGAGCTGCGCCGAATCGAAAAAAAAATTGTTAGAAGATGTTGTTTTTTAAAAAACAAGCTCTTTTTATTAAACAAAGGTTTAAAGATAAAGGTTATCCTACAAAACTATTAGATAACCCCTTTTGAGAAAACAATGCCCACTTAAGCAACAGGACTGTTTAGTCTACAATAAAGATAAAGAGAAAGATATAGAATCTAATAAGAAAAGGAGGAGAGACAAAAATTCTCTCTTCATTACTAAATTTCACCTCAGTATATCCAAAAATTTAAAGGGAGAGTGCTAAATAAGAAACTGGCACCTTCTGAAAAAAGAGCGTTCTTAGGGACCTCTTTTCCAGAGAAACCATCACTTATATATAGGGGGGCGTCCAAATGTTAAGAATCTAGTGGCTCCAAGTCAGACTAAAAACCAGCAGGATTTGGCTAATAAAGAGCCAACAAATCCAGGCAGCTCTGCATGTGGATCTTCAAACTGTTGTGACTGTAGGAGCATCAACAGCACAAAACAGTTCATATCCAATACCACAAAAGAAAGTTACAACACAAACAGAGTTAAATTGTAAAAGTAACTTTGTTATTTACATAATCGAATGCAGCTGTCACCTTCAGTACGTGGGCCGAACCATACGACCCTCCATATGAGACTCAACGGGCGCAGAGCCTGTATTAAACGAGGGGAACTTAAAAAGTGGGAGCCTCATTTCTGGAATACCCTAACCAGGATTTTAGTCTTCTGAGAATCACTCATAGATCAGGTCCCCAGAAAAACCAATAGGTTTCAGGCTTCACAGGGAAACACGAACCTATTGGATGTTTAAACTCCAGACTATATACCCAAAAGGTATGAACGAGGCAGTGGAGCTCATTTATTAGACTTGTAGCAGTATAGGCTGTTTTTATATGTATATTTTATGTCTGTATGAAATAAGACTACTGTAATTGCCTACACATTGAGCTCACTGTGCTCTGGACCAGTTTTGAACCGGGTTAGAGATCTCCCTTTCCATATTAATACTCTACATTAAAGTGTTCCTTTCATTCTATTAAATGAGGATTTTGGCATTATCCCAGACGTGCTCTGTCGTGCGTCGGAATAAGTGCAAAAATCATCAAAATTCCCATAGAGTGTCGCTCGTCTCCCTATTGGTCGAAGGAGCCGAGCCTTCCTTTTGGTGACCAATCACAGATTGAGTACACTTCATAAATACACAGTACGAGCAGCTTGGATTTCCATTGCCCTGAGAGACTCTTCTAGGTTAACCAATCAGGTTTAAGTTGCAGACTGCCCTTGATAATAATCACAGAGAGGCGCTTATCTGGGCGCTCTATGATTGAATTACTGCATAATAGTATTATCAGCACGGTCGTTAGGTTACCGCCCGGGGGATAATCTAAACACCTATGGGAGCTATTTTCTTCTGCAGATGGTGGATAACACTGAATCCACTGTTTTTTGGATTGAGATCTTTTTTTCCCCTTTTAAAATTTTTATTTTAATCTTTACACTTCTTTTTTTTTTTAATCAGAGTGAATTAACCCCACCCAGAGATAAACAGTAGCATTTTGACCCGATGTCTTCTGTGCCAGAATGAGTGAAAAAAACCTTTAAATAACTCCTTTGGGTTGTCGCTCGTTCCCCCTATTGGCTGAAGGGGCCGACCCCCTCCTTTAAAACAACCAATCATACATTGAGCAAATTTTTCCCATAAAAATTTTATGATACCAGTAGCTCCGCCCTTTTGTTTGGGTTTTCCTGAGAGATGGGGCCCCTCTGGGGTTTTTAACCCAAAATCCTTTTTTGGGTTAAGCTTCCATTCTTAATACAAAGGTAGGGCCTTATTTTGGGGCGCTTCATTTTTAAAACCCTTATACTGGGCCCCGGGTTCGCAGGGAATGGCCCGGGCTCACCCCCGGGGGGTCAGAGTTTGAACTTCTTATGGGGCCATTTCCATTTTTGTTTTTTTTGGGCTCCATCGTCCCCCACTTCTGCTTCCCCTTTCTAGTATAAAAAAAACCCAACGGGGGGAGTGCGGCCTTTCCCCTGACGGGTCGGAGGAGGGGAGCTTTCTCCCCCCAAAAAAACCAATCCCCCATCTGTTTAAATGACTTGAACTTTTTAGCCCCAAACATTTTTTTTGGGTTGGTTTTTTCCCAAGTTTAAACCTTGGTGTTTTTGTCCCCGGCAATCTCATTGGCTGGCTTCGCCCCCCCAATGAAAATGCGGAAATATTTTTGGGAAATGATTTGTTTTTCCCCGGCATTTCCCGTAATCACAATTCCTAAAGGTTTGCCCCGGGTTTTCCCGGGAAACGCGTCTTTTCAGTGTTTTTAATTTTTATATGTTTTTTTAAAGGGTTTTGAAATTTACCCTTTTTTTTGATTTGTTTACCTATTAAAATCTTTTTTTTTTAACTCCTGTCCTACTTGGAAGTTTTAAAATTAGATGAGGGCCGGGGAACTTATTTTTTTTTTCTTTGAGTTCCTATTGCCAAATCCCCGCTGCCGAAATTTTTTGTGGTTTTGGGGAAAAGGGATTTCCCACGGATGCCGCAGAGGGGATTTGAATTGTGCCTGCATTTTCCCTTTTATGAAAATTTTTGTGCCTCTAGATTTGTCCCCCAAAAACCCGGTCCCGGGTTGAGTCCTACCTCCCAACGTATTTCACCCAGCTTTTTATGACTGACTTTATTTTCACCATAAGGAGGCCCCTTTTTTTTTTCCCCCTTACCCCCCTACATACCCCAGAGCTCCCCTTTTTTCCCCCCTCCTATATCCCCCAGGGGCTCAGCTTTCCCCTTCCCTATTTTCCCCCAAACTCGATTTCCCCCGATCCAATATATCCCAAAACTCGGCTTCTCGGCCCTTTTTCCCCCAGAGCTCGGTTTCCCTCTGGCTTCCAAATACCCCCTGGATGGGTTTTTTGGCTCCTATACCCTTGGGGCCCCCTAAAATTTCTCTCCCTTTTCCTATACCCCCTGGAGCTAAAGCTTCTCCCCCTTTCTATACACCCAAAAGCCCCAGCTTCTCCCCTTTTTTATATACCCCAAAAGCTCAGCTTTCTTCCCTCCTCTATCCCCCAGTGCTCAGCTTCTCTCCCCTTCTATATACCCCAGGGGTTTCGGCTTTTCTCCACCCTTTTATACCCCAGAGCTCGCTTTTTTCTCCCCCCAAAAAACCCCCCAGAGCTCAGCTTCCCCCCGCCTTTTTTACCCCAGAGCTCAGCTCCTCTCCATCCTATATTCCCCAGAATCCCTTTTCTCTCCCCCCAAATATACCCCAGAGCTCGGCTTCTCTCCCTCCAAATTTTCCCCCAAGAGCTCCCCTTCTCTCCCTCCTATTTTACCCCAGACTCAGCTTCTCTCCCTCCCAATACCCAGACCCTCAGCTTTTTCTCCCTCCTATATCCCCACGAGCTCAGCTTTCTCCCCTCCTATATACCCAGAGCTCAGCTTCTCTCCTTCCTTTTACCCCAGAGTTGGTTTTCCCCCCAAATTCCTATTTTACCGCAGGCCCCAGCTTCTCCCCTCCTATTTTGCCCAGAGTCACTCCTCTCCTCCTATTTTTACCCCAGAGCCTAGCTTCTTTTCCTCCATATACCCCAGAGCCAGTTCTCCCCCTTTCCCTAATCCCCGGCTCAGCTTCTCCCCCTCCTTTATACCCCAGAGTTTAAATTTTCTCCATCCTATTTCCCCCAAAAGCCCCCAGCTTCTCTCCATCCTAAAAAACCCTGGAGTTTCACTTTTCCCCCCTTCATTTTTAACCCCGGGGCTATTTTTCTCCCTCAAAATATTTTAACCCCAGGGGTAAGTTTTTTCCCCCTCCTAAAAACCCCAGAGCTCGGTTCTCTCCCCCTTTTTAAAAACCCCAAAAAGCTCAGCTTCTCTCCCTCCTTATATCCCGAGTCAACTTCTCCCCATCCTATATCCCCCAGAGTCACTTCTCCCCCCCTATACACCCCCAGAGCTCAGCTTCTTCCCTCCTTATACCCCAGAGTTTCAGCCCTCTCCCCCCCTTTATTACCCAAGAGCTCCCCTTCCTCCCTCCTATCCCCCCAGAGCTGGGCTTTTTCTCCCCCCTATAATACCCAAGATTTTCCCCTTTTTCCCCTCCTATTTTCCCCCAGAGCTCAGCTTCTCTCCCTCCTAATACCCAGAGCTAAAGCTTCTCTCCTCCTATATACCCAGAGTTTCAGCTTTTTCTCCTTCCTATTTCCCCAAAGGGGTTTGGGGGGGGGGGTTTCCCTCCCCCTTTCCCTATAACCGCAGAGTCAGTTTCCCTCCCCTCCTATATAGCCCAGGGGGCTAACATTTTCCCCCTTTCCTTTTTATACCCAGGCCCTCGCTTTTTCCCCTTTACTTTTTTCCCCAGAGTTTGGGTTTTCTCCCCCTCCTATATCCCCCAAGTCCGCTTCTCTCCCCCCTCTAAATCCCAGAGCTCTCTTCTTCCCTCCTATATACCCCAGAGCTCTTCTTTCTCCCCCCTCTTTTCCCCCAAACCCTAAAACTTCTCTCCATCCTAAAACCCCAGAGCTCAGCTTTCTCCCCTCCTATACACCCCAGGGGCTCACTTCTTCCCCCTATATCCCCCAGAGCTCAGCCCCTTTCTCCCCCCTTTAAACCCAAGGCCCCCCTTTTTTTCCCTCCTTATACCCCAGGCTCGGTTTTCTCTCCCCCCTATATACCCAAGAGCTCCCCTTTCCCCCTCCCTATATACCCCAGAGCTAGTTCTCTCCCCCCAAAATTTCCCAGGGCCCCAGCTTCTTTTCCCCCCTTTTTCCCCCAAGGGAGCTCAGCTTCTCTTTTCTATTTACCCCGAGCTTGGTTCCCCCCCCCCTCCTATTCCCCAGAAGGCTCACTTCTCTCCCCCCTATATAGCCCAGAGTTTCAGCTCCCCCCCCCTTTCCTTTAATATCCCCCAGACCCTATTTTCTTTTCCCTTTCCTATATACCCCAAAGGCACAGTTTCCCTCTCCCCTATATACCCCAGAGCTCAGCTTCTCCCCCTCCCTTTATCCCCCAAGCCAGTTCTCCCCAACCCTAAAAACCCCTGGGGCACAGTTTTTCCCCCAAAATATATATCCCCCCAGAGCTCAGCTTTCCCCCTTTCCTAAATACCCCAGAGCTGGGGTTTTTCTCTCCCCCCTAAAACCCCCAAGCTAAGCTTCTCCCCTTCTTATAAAACCCCGGGAGCCAGCTTCTCTCCCCCTATATACCCCCAGAGCTCAGCTTTTCCCCCTCCTCTATATCCCGGGAGCTCAACTTATCTCCACCCTTTATATACCCAAGCTCAGCTTCTCTCCCATCCTCTAACCCCAGAGTCAGCTTTTCTCCTTTTCCTATATACCTCGGAGCTCAGCTTTTCCCCCTCCTAAAATTTCCCCCAGGGGCCCCCAGCTTTTTTTTCCTCCTTTAACCCCCGGACCCAAAGTTTCTCTCCACCCCTATTTTTCCCAGAGTTTCAGTTTTCTCTTTTTTCCAATATACTCCGAGCTCGGGGCTTCTCTCCCATTTATGCCCCTGAGCTGGGGCCTTTCCTCCCCCAAATATCCCCAAACAGCTCAGTTTTCCTCTCCATCCAAATATACCCCAGGGGGTTAGCTTCTCTCCCTCCATATACCCCGGAGCTCAGTTTCTCCCCCTCCTATATCCCCCAAGAGATCAGTTTTCTCCCCCTTTCCTCTTTACCCCCAGAGCTGGCTTCTCTCCCTCCTATATACCCCGGGAGCTCAGCTTCTCTCCCCCTTATTTCCCAGAGCTCAATTTCTCCACCCTAAAATCCCAAAAAGGTTCTCTTTTTCTCTCCATCCTTATACCCCCAGAGCTCAGCTTTTCTCCATCCTATATACCTCGGAGCTCAGCTTTTCTCCCCCCTATATATACCCAGAGCTGGGGCTTCTTTTCCCATCCTTTAAAACCCCAGAGCTCATTTTTCCTCCATCCTATATACCCCCAGAGCTCGGGTTTCCCCTCCCCCCCTATATCCCCCAAGCTCAGTTCTCCCCCCTTCCTTTTAATACCCCAAAACTCAGCTTCTTTCCCCCCTCTTTTCCCCCAGGCCAGCTTCTCTCCCTCCTTATACCCCAGAGCCGGGCTTCTCTCCACCCAATATACACAGAGCTCAGTTTTCTCTCCTCCTATTTCCCCCAAGGGCCCTAGCTTTTTTCCCCCCTAAATACCCCGGGGAGTTTCGGCTTCTCCCCCCTCCTATATACCCCAGGCTCGGCTTCTCTCCCCCCCTTTTTACCCCAGAGCTCGGCTTCTCTCCCCCTATAAAAACCCCAGAGCTCGGCTTTCTCTTTTTTTTTTGTACCCCAGACCCAAGTTTCCCTTTCCCCAAATGCTAAAAAAACCCCGGAGCTCAGCTTTTCTCCCTCCTTATTTACCCCAGGCTGCTTCCCCTTCATCCTTTTAAATTACCCCAGAGTCAGTTTCCCTCCCTCCTCTTTTTATCCCAGAGCTCAACTTCTCTCCCCCCTTTTATCCCCCGGGGGCTCAGCTTCTCCCCCTCCAAAATACCCCAGGGGCTCAGCTTCTCCCCCTCCTCTATACCCAGACTCAGTTTCCTATCCATCCTTTTTACCCCAGATTTTCAAACTTCTCCCCGCCCTTTATCCCCCCAGAGCTAAACTTCTCTCCCTCCTATATACCCCAAAAAGCTCAGGTTTCTCCCCCTAAAATCCCCCAGAGCTCATTTTTCTCTCCCTCCTATTTTCCCCCGGAGCTCAGCTTTTTTTCCCTTTCCTTTTATCCCCCAAGAGTTTAGATTCTCCCCATCCTATTCCCCAGAGCTACCCTTCTCTCCATCCTATATACCCCGGGCCCTCAGTTCTCTCCCCCCTATTTACCCGAGTCGGGCTTTTTTCACCCTTTTTTATCCCCCGGGGGGAGCTTGGGTTCTCCCCCTTCCAATAACCCGAGCTCAGCTTTTCCTTCCAAAATTTTCTCCTTACTCAGCTTCCTCCCTCCTTTATACCCAGATTTAGTTTCCCGTCCCAAACCCTATAAACCCCAGAGCTCAGTTCTCTCCACCCCTTTTATACCCCCAGGCTTAGTTTTCTCCACCCCTTATATCCCCCCAAGCTCGGCTTTTTTCCCCAAACCCTTTTAAACCCCCAAGGGGTTTTAGATTCTCTCCATTTATATTGCCCCAGAGTTTTGGCTTCTCCCCATCCTTTTAAAACCCACAGCCAGCTTTTTCCCCAAACCTATAAAACCGGGCCGTGTTCCCGGCTTCCCCTCCTTCCTATTTTACCCCAAAGTTCAGCTTTTTCCCCTTTTCTTTTAATTGGGGGAACCCCCCAGAGCCCCAGCTTTTTTCTCCATCCAAATATACCCCAGGAAGTTTCACCCTTCTCCCATCCTATATACCGCAGGTTTTGGCTTTCCCCTTTCCTATAAAAAACCCCAAAGAGCTGGCTTCCTCCACCCTAATACCCAGTGCTCGGCCCCTCTCCATCCTATATCCCCCAGAGCTCAGTTTTCTCTCCACCCTATAAAACCCCCATTTGCTGGGCTTCTCTCCATCCTATATACCGCAGTGCTCGGCTTTTCCCATCCTATATCCCCCAGGCTCAGCTTTCCCCATCCTATTCCGGGGCATTGCTCCCCTTCCTCCACCCTATATCCCCCAAGTTTTCGGTTTCCCTCTCCCTCCTCTATACCAAAGGACCTCAGTTTTCCCCCAACCCTTTATAACCCCAGAGCTCGGTTTTTTTTCTCCTCCTTTTACCCCAGGTTTAAATTTTCTCCATCCTTTTTTTCCCCCAAGTTTGGGCTTCTCCCCATCCTATATAACCCCACAGCTCAGCTTCTTTTCCATCCTATATACCCGCAGTGCTCACTTTTTTTCCCCTTTTCCTATTACACCCCAGACCCTGGGCCCTTCTCTCCCTTCCTATATCCCCCAGGCCAGTTTCTCCCCCACCCTTTATCCCGGAAAGTGTTTCACCCTTCTCTCCACCCATATACCCAGAGCTCAGCTTCTCTCCATCCTATTTACCGCAGGCCCCGGTTCTCCCCATCCTATATCCCCCAGAGTTTCAGTTTCTCTCCATCCAATATCCGGGCAGTTTTTCCGGCTTCTCTCCATAAAATTTTCCCCCCAGAGCTGGGTTCTTCCCTCCTCTTTAACCATAGAGCTGGGCTTCTCTCCATCTATTACCCCAGAGCTCAGTTTTTCCCCCAAATTCCTATATCCCCCAGAGCCGGCTTCTCTCCCCCCTCCCATATACCCCAAGCTCGGTTCTCTATCCTATAATACCCCAGAGCTCGGCTTCTCTCCATCCTATATACCCCAGAGCTCGGCTTCTCTCCCTCCTCTATACCATAGAGCTCAGCTTCTGTTTTGCCAAGTTTTATTAATACAGGTTCTGGATACAGCTTTGAAGAATCCAGTCAAATAGGATGTAATGCAATTTTATTTAACATAGTCATTAATAAATTATGATAAAATGATAACATATGAGTAATACAATAAACTGGTTACAGGAAATAGTGTGATAATGAAAATATTTAGTTACAAAAATCAAGTACTTACACAATCACCTGAAGCCTTTCATGTCCTCTTTGCCCAAAATTTCGTCAACCAGAAAAGTTTAAATGGCAAAGACAGAAATTTCCCAGGGGAAAACAAAACCAAACCCCCGGGGAGCCCCCCCTACCCCCGGGAACAGAGTTTCCCTGAAACTCCCCAAAAGCTTTTCCTGATTTTATGTCTTAAACAAAAAAAAAGGCAGACGCAAGCTACATGCTATGTGAACTTACAATGCACAGGGGTCGTCTTACCTCATCGTGTCCCAGGGGAAAGGTGCCAGATTCCAAATTCAAGAAAAGGGTTTTATAAAAAACCCACTCCTAGGGCAGTTTGTGGGCCCCACAAGATCAAAAATTAAAACCCAAATTTAAAGTAATGCAGGTTTTGGAAAAATAAAATAAAGGGCCTTTGAAAGAAAGGTATACAAGCTGGAATGATCAAAACCCAAAGGGGATGCAAAAAATGGGTTTATATTCAGTTAAGATATCCCCCAAAATAGAGGGGAAAGGGTTACTAGCACTACAACCCACCCTTGACTATTTGAGGTCATATATTAGGTAGATCCTGGTGGAAAATACTGAGTAGAAGAATGAAATCAAGATAGTAATGAAGGGATACATAGTATACAGCAACACTGAGCAATCCATGCACAAATGATAGCAAAATACATAGAAAATCCATGGCACTCCTTGTGTATAATTATGCACAAAGTTTTATTAATAGACACAATAGTTTCACATGACTGTTCGTCAGCTCTCCATTTATAGACAGTAGATACAATAGTAGAATAGAAATGCCCACATAATAGTCCGACGTTTCGCCCTGGTTAGGCCTTCCTCAGAGACAACGTGGACGGGCAAGAGGCATGAGGAGAAGGAGAGCGCCTCTTCTCCCGTACACGTTGTCCCTGAGGAAGGCCTAACTAGGCCGAAACGTCGGACTATTATGTGGGCATTTCTATTCTACTATTGTATCTACTGTCTATAAATGGAGAGCTGACGAACAATCATGTGAAACTATTGTGTCTATTAATAAAACTTTGTGCATAAATTGTACACAAGGAGTGCCGTGGATTTTCTATGCATAGGACTATAGCCTTAGGCCTTTCCACTGAGCACCCACAGTCCAATCCTTTTGGCGTGCGGCACCATCTGTTTTCGTTTCAAATGATAGCAAAAATTATTCCTAAAATATAACGGAAATATCCAAAATCAGGCAACCAAGAAACCGGCCAATTCCACCATTCACCATCATCTTGTGATTCTCATGTAGTTGATCGATCTGGAACCGTAAATCTTTACCATGATCAGATAGGTTAAAACAGCTCACGCCTTCAAACTCTTGGCCTCCATGATTATGAGCGGACAGGAAATAATCTATTGTTGCTCTGTTCTGAAAAATGGCTTTTCGATAACTTTGTATGTCTAACGAGATCTCCTCTAGGGCTCTACTTGTGGTATTATATACCTAGCCACAAGACAGGACAATCTGCCTGCTGCAGTCGGGGTTCCCACAATTATAATGGATAACCCCAATATTTCTGATTCAGTTATTAACTTTACATCGTAAATCTTCAGAAATGAGGGAAAGTGCCCGTTTTGACCGTGTGGTTCTACAAGATGGAAATAAAGGATACAACATGAGGCCCAATCTAGAGATAAGACATGGCCCACCATGGCCGGGACATCATTAAAGGTGATATTTCCACAAAAGAGTGTCCGCCTATAGGTAACTTGTTGAGAATATGATGGAGAGATGACTATGTTGTTGTACTTCAGATCTTCCTTTGCTTTTATATTTTTACAACCCTTATCTGAGCAGGATCCACATATAATAGCAATTTCCTCGTCTGCTTCCGATTTTGTCTTTTTAATTGCTGACATTTGCCAATTTTACTTTAATTACAAGTCATGTAAATAACGTAAATCAGCAGGTGCAACCCCTCGAGTCCTCATAGTAATCTGATACATCAATACACTTCATACAAGCGTAATATTGGTTGTATATGTAATTTTGAATAACATCTTTTTCTTCTATTTCCTTGTCTGGAGCCAGTAGCCCTATCAATCTGGTCCGCAATGTAAAGGGGTCAGTACTGCCACCACACAAGTTTCTAATGTTATTGGCTGTAGCAGTCTTTGTCATGCAGAAATGACTAATGTTCAGCAGCTGTGTTAGATAAACCCGCAGATTTTCTTTGGCTTCCTTGGTTTGTTCTTAAAGCCACATTCTTCATGGTCTCTCTCTTCCTTCTGAGAGTTGAATGGGTAGTAACAAAGGCAACACGCATTATTCTCTGAGATAACACCTTTCACTTAGGACCAGGGGCGTAGCGAAAGACTGCCCCGGGTGCAAAACTTCAGCTTGGGCTCCTCTACCCCATTACATGCCAACTCTCCCGTTTTTGGCGGGGGGTCCCGCTATTTGGGGTCCCCTCCCGCCCTCCCGGGGAGTTGGCATTCCTCCCCGCCGCCTCAGGCGGCGGGGGTCCTTTAAATTACCGTCGGCGCAAGAGTAGCGCTGGTGCGCTACTCTTGCGCCGCCGGACCGCTCCTACAGGCGGGTGAAGCGGCCGCAGCGGCCGCTCACCCACCCGGAGTCTCGCTGTGCAGGGAGGAGGCAGGAGGGATCGCTCCCTCCTGCCTCCTCCCCCTGTATGTACGGCGCCGGAGTGTGCGTCGCACATACAGGTCAGCGCGCAGGGGGAAGTGACGCGCGGCTTGCAGGGAGTGACGCGCGGCTGCTCTCACTTCCCCCTGCGCCGCTGAGGAGATCGTCCGGAGCGGCCGTGCTGCAGGAGCCTGTGAGGTAAGTGATTTTATTATTTTATTTTTATTAGCTTTAGGGGGCTCTACCTGGCTAACAGAGAGGGCAACTACCTGGCAACAATGGGGGCATCTACCTGGCAACAAAGGGGCACTACCTGGCTACAGGGGGCACTACCTGGCAACAAAGGGGGCACTACCTGGCAACAAGGGGGCACTACCTGGCAACAAAGGGGGCACTACCTGGCTAACAGATGGGGGCACTGTCTGGCAACAGAGTGGGCACTACCAGGCAACAGAGGGGGCACTACCTGGCAACAATGGGGGCATCTACCTGTCAACAGAGGGCACTACCTGGCAACAAAGGGGCACTACCTGGCAACAAAGGGGGCACTACCTGGCTAACAGAGGGGGGCACTACCTGGCTAACAGAGGGGGGCACTGCCTGGCAACAGAGGGGGCACTACCTGGCAACAGAGTGGGCACTACCAGGCAACAATGGGGGCATCTACCTGGCAACAAAGGGGGCACTACCTGGCAACAGAGGGGGCACTACCTGGCAACAGAGGGGGCACTAACCTGGCTAACAGATGGGGCACTACCTGGCTAACAATGGGGGCACTACCTGGCTAACAGATGGGGGCACTACCTGGCAACAGAGTGGGCACTACCTAGCAACAGAGGGGGCACTACCTGGCAACAGAGGGGGCACTACATGGCAACAAAGGGGGCACTACCTGGCTAACAGATGGGGGCACTACCTGGCTAACAGATGGGGGCACTACCTGGCAACAGATGGGCACTACCTGGCAACAGATGGGCACTACCCTGGTAACACAGGGGGCACTAACTGGATAACAGATGGGGGCACTACCTGGCTAACAGATGGGGCACTACCTGGCAAAAAAGGGGGCACTACAGGGCTAACAGATGGGGGCACTACCTGGCAACAGAGGGGACATCTACCTGGCAAACAGATGGGGGCACTACCTGGCAAACAGATGGGGGCACTACCTGGCTAACAGATGGGGGCACTACCTGGCTAACAGATGGGACATCTACCTGGCAAACAGATGGGGACATCTACCTGGCAAACAGATGGGGACATCTACCTGGCAAACAGATGGGGACATCTACCTGGCAAACAGATGGGGGCACTACCTGGCTAACAGATGGGGACATCTACCTGGCAACAGAGGGGACATCTACCTGGCAACCAATGGGGGCACTACCTGGCAACAATGGGGGCACTACCTGGCTAACAATGGGGGCACTACCTGGCTAACAATGGGGGCACTACCTGGCTAACAATGGGGGCACCTACCTGGCTAACAAGGGGGGCATCTACCTGGCTACAAATTTGGCTCTACCTGGCTACAGAGGGGGCATCTACTTGGCTACAAGGGGGCATCTACCGGCCTGTACGGGGCACTACCTGGTTATGGGGGGCTACTACCTGGCTATAAGGGCATCTACCTGGCTTTCTTCCAAAGCCGTTATGCAGTTAGGTGGAGTAGGTGTGGCTTTTTTGAAGGGGCGTGGCATACCGACAAGATGGGCGTGTCCATGCAAATTTTTGCCGCGGCGCGCTACGCGCGCCGCCCACTAATTTCTCCTGCTTTTTCATTTTCGAAAGTTGCCAACTATGCTCTACCCCCAGACACCGTCTGTGGACCATTACTTTTAAACAACAGGTTCCCGACTTGATGTGACGGATGTCCGCAGTGAAGCGCGCTGCAGAAAATTATTTTTATTTTTGTCCAATTGAAGAAAATTCATTCATTCAAATGGGGCCAAAGACAAACAAGTTCTACTCCCATCATGCCCACTGTTATAGATTATAAAAATGCATGATGGGAGTTGTAGTTTCCCAACAGCTGGAGGGCCGCAGTTTGACAACTGTGAGCTAAAGTGTCTGTTCCCTCTCAGGAAAAAAAATGCAATTGTGCCTTTTATTTTATAGGTTTAGTTTTTGTTGGAGTTTATGCTGAACAGCTTAAAGGGGTTATCCAGGAGTTTCATGATTACATAGAACATTACAAACAGCATTTATATTGAAAAGTAAAAATATCTCACTAGCCCGGACACCCGCCGCCGATGCGGTAGGAGGGGAGACAGCGCGTGCAGTTGCCGCTGATGGAGTGGCACAGGATATGGTCCCGGCTGGCACCGCTGCGGCCGTGCGCACGTCTGCCGGACCTCACTCGCGGCCTCTCCCTGCAGTTGCTGGAGCCGCGGCGACATCCTCTCCGCAGATCCCGGACGGAACACCGGCGGCTGTGTCGGGGGGTGCGGCTTCCAGTCTCCTGCGGCCGACATCCTCCTCTGCCGCACCTGAAGCCGCAAGGCAGGTGAGCCCCTCTATCTGGACAGGACTGCAGGTACCTGACCCTCCCGAAGCACCCTCTCCACTTGGCCCCTCTGCTGCTGGCCCCCCCCAGTAATAGCCCAGTGGACTCCCAGGGCACGGCCTCTCCCCAGGACTGTGTGTCTCAGGGTCCCATTACCTCCCCTCAGCATATGATGGGCTTGGGGGCTACAGGCGCTACGGGTCCCACCAGCTGCGGGTCCCACCCGCGGCCTCACCTACAGGGCATGCCCCGGAGGGATCTGGGCTGCAGGATGTGGGGTCAAGGAGAGACTCGCAGTGTCTGGTCTCACACTCAGCACTGGACTGGTCTGCCCCGGCCTTCCAGCCCCAACAAGGCCCTCAGCGCTCCTCATGCCCGGTGCTGTCGGGACCCTCACCAGCGTGGTCCACTGGGTCCTCTTGGGGTGACCTTTCGCACCAGGGCCCCCCTGGCTGCTCACAGGAAGCGCTCCATGTGCCTTCTCAGGCAGGTAGTACCTCTGCCCCATGCTCTCCAGTTGGAGCTCTATATATGCCTGGCGCCCTCTCAACACCCGGGGGTAGCCCACAGTACAGTATGGATGACTCCCCACCAATGCTTGCAGGCCAGCCCTATTCGCCTCTTGGGGCTGCTGCTGCCCTCCAGACACCGCAAGCACCAACTGCGACACCCTCAGCCGTCTATAATAGTGCCCCTGTCACGATGGCCGACCTTCAACGTCTCATTCAAGACCTCCCCACCAAACAGGATATCTCCCTTATGGCGAAACAACTTCTGGCGGACTGTAGGAAGGATTTAGACCAATTCCGCTCTGATCTGTCTACCGTGTCTACAAGAGTGGACTGTTTGCAACAATCACAAGATTCCTCCTCAGCCTCCCTGCGGGAGTTGCAGGGAACAGTACAACAACACTCTGCACAATTATTTGCCCTCCAACAGCATTTGGACGATGTCGAGAATAGAGGGAGGAGAAACAATGTCAGGATCAGGGGCCTCCCGGAGTCCATCCCCTCTTCTGATTTGTACTCCACAGTCTCCAACATTTTTAATGATATCCTTGACCGAGCGCCCACTACGTTCATTGAGCTGGACAGAGTCCATAGAGCATTGCGCCCACCTAGCAAAGATGTTCATTTCCCACGGGACGTTATTTGCCGCATACACTTCTATGCTCTTAAAGAAGAAATCATGCAAAAAGCTCGTAGGCGACGGTCTTTGACCTACCAAGATCGACCCATACAAATTTTCCCAGATGTCTCACGTCATACCCTGGCGCAAAGGGCCATGCTCAAACCTATTCTCTCTGTGTTGGGTGAAAGAAAGATACCTTATAGGTGGGGCTTCCCTTTCGCCCTCATTGTACGACAGGATGACCGCACTCATACTCTGCGTTCTCCCGAAGATGTTCCACGGTTTCTTCAGGACTTGCAGATTTCAAATATCTCCCTGCCTGACTGGCCCTCTGTTACTTTCCCCAGGGGTGGGGGTGGTGGTCCCTTGAACCCTGCTCAGAATTCATGCGGGGATGATCCGGGACTCCCGCCGCGAAAGCCCCGTTCTAAGGGATCACGCTCAGTGAAAACATATTTGGTCTCAGGGTCCGCACCTGCTAATCCCCCTTAGCTTTAAGGTGTAAGGGTCATTGTTTATTCACATCTGCCTGCCCCATTGGATACATTTGAGGTTCATGTTATGTTTACTTTGATGTATTCATGTGTTCCTTTAATTAATGTTTAGGATGCTCATACATAAATATTGGTCAGCACTATCCGGGAGCTACTTCCCATTATGCCTGTTTCCCTTATCCCCCAAGTAGGGCTAGGAATTCCTTGTGACCGTTTTCTGGCCCCTTGGTTTTCCTATAGGTTCAGATGTTCTTGTAGCGGTTTCTGCAGGGGTACAATACTCCTTTCTTTTCCCCTGCCGTTCTTGGTTGTTTTTCTTTTTTTTTCTTCTTCTCCCTTTTTCCTCCGTTTTCTTTTCCTCCCTGTCGTGGCCGGGCGCAAGAGGCGGGCACACCGCATTACCCTACCCCCTTTGCTGTTTAAATGGGGGATCTTAAAATAGCGTCCTTCAACGCCAAGGGTCTGAACATTCCTCAGAAGCGAGCACAAATTCTCTACCATTTCCATCGTCAAAAGGTTCAGATTGTATGTTTTCAGGAGACACACTTTAAGACAGACCATGCCCCAATAATTAAAGATCGATATTTCCCCCATTGGCATTTTGCCAACTGCCCCTATTCTAAATCACGGGGGGTTGCTATTGCTATCCATAAGTCCCTCTCCCACACCATAATTGATTGTATCCTTGATGCTGAAGCCAGATACCTGATCTTGATTTTAAACATTGCTGGGCATGTTTTTACAGTTGTAAATGTATATGCCCCTAATCATGGGCAACTGGCTTTTTTGTTGGAAGTATTGGATAAACTGAATTCTCATGCACAGGGTACGGTCCTCTTTTGCGGGGACTTTAACCTCACTCTCGACCCGACTATGGATAACTCCACCGGGCGCTCCACTATCTCGTACTCCGCTATCAAAAGAGTCAAAAAAGCCCTGTTTCAATTTCAGCTCCTGGATGGTTGGCGGCTTCAACATCCTTCAGATAGGGATTATAGTTTCTTCTCCTCTCCCCATAATACATATAGTCGTATTGACTATATTCTACTTCAACATGGTGTCCTCCCTTGGTTGCGTTCCTCCTCCATAGGGAGTATACTCTGGTCAGACCATGCGCCGGTTTATGTCACTCTTCACCTCCCATTTCTCTCTGCTCAAGCTAGAACCTGGAGGCTTAATGAATCGCTATTGTTGGACTCTGTATGCCACGCTGAGCTTCAGGAGGCTACTGAACACTTCATCTCTGACCATGTGGGAGATCACACATCCCCAATACTTAAATGGGAAGCCCTTAAATGCGTTTTGCGAGGCGTGCTTATTAAACATGGTAGTCGCCTTAAGAAAGCGCGTTCAGCAGCCATCGCCAAAGCTCTGCAAAAGGTAACCTCTTTGGAACTTTTGCATAAACAAGCCCTGTCCGGGAGTGTGTTGCAAGACTTACTCATGCTGAAACGAGTAGAGTTCAACAGCACCACATTAAAAAATATATATAGCGAGTGCAAGCCCCCAGACCAGGATCAAGGTCAAGGAATAGCAAAAATATAAACCGAGGCAGCACTTCAAAAAAGATACAGTTTATTTCACCCAAATAAACAGCAACGTTTCGGCCCTAAACAGAGCCTTTCTCAAGCTGACCAAACAGTGACAAAGTGAACATATATATAAGATAAAGTGGCATCATCATACAATAAAACAATCAATCCATCAATCTGCAATCAGTCAAAATATGACAATAATTCATATTCAATATATAAAAAAGTGAGTATCATACAATACAACTAGTGCCAACAGTGTAACTAGTGAAAAAGTGTCATCAAATACAGTTCAAGAATGTGTACATTGTATACAGAAGTGTAAATACTGTAATTATTATCATGTGAACAAAATGACAGCTTGATTAAAAAAGCTACACTTACTGGCTGGAAAAGGATTGTGCCGCCTGCTGTTCCGGCGTTCTAGTGAATGGACTGGGCCTGCGCGAACAAAACGAGCTCGCGCACGCGCAAATACTCCTAATACTGGCGTCTCGCACAATGTAATGCGCACGCGTGAAAACTCCTCAAACTGACTTATCGTGCAGTGTAATGCGCACGCGTGAAGACAGACAACCAGCGCATGCGTAATAGGAGTTTAAAGCCGTAGAATACAATAAGAATCAGCGCAGCCAAATAAATTGTATAGCAGGCTTTTAAACATGTATAAGCACTAAACGTTCATAACAAAGCTCAATAGAAAGTACTAAAATGATAGAGTAAAGCAAACTCAGCAAGGTCTGAATCAGGGGAATAATTAAACCTTATCCTCGGATATCTACCACCTTGTGTGTCAGCATAAACCCCCAGGAAAAAACCCAGGTAGTAATGCCATCACCAAGGAGCTAGGCGTTTCTCCAACGCCTAGCTCCTTGGTGAGGGCATTACTACCTGGGTTTTTTCCTGGGGGTTTATGCTGACACACAAGGTGGTAGATATCCGAGGATAAGGTTTAATTATTCCCTGATTCAGACCTTGCTGAGTTTGCTTTACTCTATCATTTTAGTACTTTCTATTGAGTTTTGTTATGAACGTTTAGTGCTTATACATGTTTAAAAGCCTGCTATACAATTTATTTGGCTGCGCTGATTCTTATTGTATTCAAAGGGCTTTAAACTCCTATTACGCATGCGCTGGTTGTCTGTCTTCACGCGTGCGCATTACACTGCACGATAAGTCAGTTTGAGGAGTTTTCACGCGTGCGCATTACATTGTGCGAGACGCCAGTATTAGGAGTATTTGCGCGTGCGCGAGCTCGTTTTGTTCGCGCAGGCCCAGTCCATTCACTAGAACGCCGGAACAGCAGGCGGCACAATCCTTTTCCAGCCAGTAAGTGTAGCTTTTTTAATCAAGCTGTCATTTTGTTCACATGATAATAATTACAGTATTACACTTCTGTATACAATGTACACATTCTTGAACTGTATTTGATGACACTTTTTCACTAGTTACACTGTTGGCACTAGTTGTATTGTATGATACTCACTTTTTTATATATTGAATATGAATTATTGTCATATTTTGACTGATTTGCACATTGATGGATTGATTGTTTTATTGTATGATGATGTCACTTTATCCTATATATATGTTCACTTTGTCACTGTTTGGTCAGCTTGAGAAAGGCTCTGTTTAGGGCCGAAACGTTGCTGTTTATTTGGGTGAAATAAACTGTATCTTTTTTGAAGTGCTGCCTCGGTTTATATTTTTGCAAGACTTACTCATGGCCAGACTTGAGGTTCGTAGACTCTTTGAGGCCTCCTGGGGTAAACTCCTGCAGGCCTGTCGTAGCAGGTTCTATGAGTTTGGGAACAAGAGTGGCCATCTCCTAGCGCGGGCTACAAGGGATAGAATTGCACAGTCCTTTATTCCGAGTATTAAAACAGGCACAGGGACTTTGGCCCACACCACAGATCTGATTGCTAAAGAATTCTATTCCTACTACTCCAATTTATACAATCTCCCTGTGGGTCCGTCTCCTTCTTCTTCATTGAACTTGAAACCTTCCTCCCCATTCTCAGCTCTTTCGGCTGAGGAGGTACAACTTCTGGAGGAACCGTTCTCGGGAGAGGAATTGGAGGCGGTTATCAAAGAACTCCCTGGTGGGAAGAGCCCAGGCCCAGACGGTTTTACTGGCAAATTTTTTAAAACTTTGATCCCCTCCCTGTCCCCGATTCTTTTAGAGGCGTTTAATAATGTCTCTTCTTCTTCTCCCTTTCCGGCAGGATCCACTCTTGCGCACATTACAGTTTTGCCCAAGGCAGGGAAAGACTCGCAGGCCTGCGGGAACTACAGACCTATTTCTCTCCTTAATGTAGATCTCAA
>JAODAL010061389.1:0-20349 GCA_025379985.1 Phyllomedusa bahiana | reverse complement strand
TTGGCTTTGCAATAATGATGGACTATTGCCCAAATTTTGAAAGGGGACCGAGGGTCAAGGAAAGGGCAAAATATCAGTGGGTAACCCCAAAATTGCTGCTAACACCCTCTGCACTCTTTCGGGGGAGAGGCTCTACATGTATCAGCATTTAACAGAAAAAATTTGTGTCTCTGTGGAATAAAAAAAAATATTTTCAACACAATAAGTAAAAAATTTAACTGTTTGGTACAGAGAGCAATATCCCAAAATAAAAACCGTTGGTTCAGGAACATGTGTGTAAACTGATCACTCACCTATCATGGGAGTTATATTCCAGAGACCCCCGCATGCTAAAAAATCCGCAAAGTAGCTGATTATATTATTTTATTATTTATACATATTTTAAGCCTTTATAAACCCCTCCTGCTCTCCTATAAATCTTTCCCCCCCCCCCCCCCCCCCCGCTCTTATTAACACTTGATATGCTCTTAATCAATCAGCGAAGCAGGATTCAGGATACAGAGCATATTGCTATGTTTGGTTGCCTTCCTTTCCGTACCACAAAATCACGCGATATGGCAAAAACTTGCAAAAAGAATTAGATCCAGATAATTATTTTAAAAAAAATCTGCAACATGAAGCCGCAATAAGTACCGTGAATAGTGGGGGACGACTTCAGTAAGTGACACACACAACTGTGTGTTAAAAGTTTTTTTTCCCCCCCCCCCCAACTATAAAATCAGAAGTATTTTGCACAGAAAACAAAAATACAAAAAAAAAAAAACGCTAGTGAGATAACAAGTGTTTATAGGACGCACACACACAGTGTAGTTGAAAGGTATTTCCCCCCAGTAATTCTAAAATCGAAGTATTTTGCACAGAGAGCAATATTCCAAAATAAGAAATGCTGGTTAAGGAACAGGTGTGTATATGACACACACCTGTGTATTTGAAAGATATTTCACCCCAATAATGCTAAAATCGGAAGTATTTTGCACAGAGTGCAATCTAGTGCTGCTACAAAGAGATGCTTGTGCATACGAGACACAGTGATGAGTGGCAGAATTTAACATGGCTGTTGTATTTATAGGACTGTGACATCAAAGAAGCTGGCTGGCTGGCTGCTGATTGGCTGCATGTCTGCACATGTCATTGAGGGTGTTCCTTTCTTCCTCCCATAGTTCTCTGCCCCATGTCACGCCATGTGCTCGTGGCCATTTTAGATTCGTTACCATGAATCACCATGAACTTTGGCTTTGTTTAGAATTGAAGTTTTCCTGAAATTCAAAACTATTTCCACTTCGTTAGAATCGATTCGCTCATCCCTAGTCAGGTATTTTGTGAACAGGCTATGCTATGAGTTAGGAGTTTCCTCCGAAACACATCAGCGAACCTGCTTTGAAAACTATGGGCAACATTTCCCAACACGCCAATGCCAGTTTTTAGGTCTATATTGCGCTACAACCGCTTTTGATGCCATATTTTGGATGTAAATGAACTGTCGTAGACCAAAACTAGGTGCATTATATACCTGGACCGACACATTGTAATGCGCCTAAAAATGATGCGCTGTGTGCCTCCATAACGAAATGTGCCTATTGAGGCGCATAGCACATCATTACAAGTGTATATGTGTTAGGCGTATTTCATATACTTGTAATGATAAGCTATGCGCCTCTGTGCACGATGTGCCTCGATAGGGGCATTACATACTCTACCAATGAAATGTTTTGTGCCGCTATTCGTGCAAATCTATACACACCGCTTATCTTTCGAAATGTAATTCCCCTATCTAGGCACATCACGCACGGAGGGGCATAGCTTATCATTACAAGTATATGAAATGCGCCTAACACATACTTGTAAACAATACACTTGTAATGATGTTGTCACGGTTGGAGGTAGTGGATCCTCTGGACCACCGCAAGCGATGTCATAAGCCCCGCCAGAGAGCAGAATCTAAGTAGGTCCCGGCTTTCACCAGAGCCCGCAGCAAAGCGGGATGGATTTGCTGCGGCGGGAGTCTACCAGGTCGCTTTCACTGACGTGACTTGCTTGTGGAGCCAGCCGAGGTGTAGCGTGGTACAAAATCGTAAGGCAGGCTCGTAGTCGGGGACAGGCAATAAGGTCAGGACAGGCGGCAAAGGTTTGTGGTCGTGGACAGGCAGGAAGGTCAGGGCAGGCAGCACGATTCGTGGTCGAGGGACGGAGGCAAATGGTACGGTACACGGTAATCAGACAAGACTTCAGGAACGCTTTCTCAGTAGGCTAATGGCACTAAAGATCCGGCAGCTGGGCACACGAAGAGGGAAGGCTTTAAATAAGGGCTGCGACCGGCAATGGAATTTAAAGGTGCTGGCCCATTAAATTTAACAGTGCCGGCGCGTGCGTGCCCTAGGAGGCAGAGACGCGCGCGCCGGGAAGCAGAGACACAGTCAGGAGCGTGGCTGGGTAAGTTGGAGTGAGTGCGCCCGCGACACGGAGAGCGGGTCGCGGGGGCAGCCGTGACAGATGTGCTCAATAGGCACATTTCATTATGGAGGCGCACAGCGCATCATTTTTAGGCGCTTTATGTTTCTTATGCATGGAATACCTGATGCCAGATTTTTTATAGGGTAGCACCGGCAATTTTCGGACATCTCGCCCTGTGTTTGGATTTTAAAATAGATTTATAATTAAGTCTTGGAATGCACGCTGGAGCTTTTCTCTTGGACTTAAGAAAAACATCACCAGAAAATTTTAAAATATTGTGTATCTGCCAGAAATAATGGTTCTGTTACTTTAAAAGGGGATCATTTTTCAGACTCATGAATATTTTTTGTGTAAATTACACAAAATTTACAGCCCAGATATTATATTGCTACTATAGCTACGTACTATTGAAGAGCTGGTAGCGGAGAATTAAGTACCAACAGCAATTGAGTAAAAAAAATTAAGTGAAATAGATTAAGAATGTTTATACATAAAAATCACAGAGCAGTCAGAGACACAGAACAAAAACCTGCAACACATTACTCCCCCACCGGGCCAAGAGGCCCCAAAGCAGCTGCATAGTCTAATCAATAAGAGGTATACCACTGCTCTTTACGCAATGTTCTTTTTATGTTTCATTTTATTTCTTATTCTAAATTCTAACTTGGTAATGACCCATTGAGGAACTATAAGGATTCTACGATGAAGTTGTTCTTCCCTATACTTGACCTACTCACAGAGAACAGTATAGGCACTTTTCCCAACTTTACATTATTGGTAACAACGTCCGCACCCTACTAACTAAAATTCATTACTTAATATCATAAAGTTATAAATGAGCTGTCCAATCCAATATTAGAGCCTGCATTACCATTGTTCTTAATGACCATACCCTTCACTGTACAGAGGCAACCCCCCTCCCCCCAACCTCTCCTACCCTCCCTCATGGTGGATACGACCAACCAACCTCATCATATATTGCTTCTGTAGACCTTAATAAGCAATAATGTTAATAGTGAATTCTAATGCAGCTTCGTTTTTGCTTTCTGAAAGTCTACTGTAAAACAATTATAAAGTATTACACACAATGAAAATGCAGCAAAGAAGAGATAGAGCATAGAGCAATCCTGCAGAAGAACCTTTTGCAATAGGACGAAGCATTGACACAAAATAATATGCATTGAGGATACATAAACACCAGGCTGTGTTTCTTTAGGGACACTTCGTGCTACTCGCAGCCACACTCGTGTGCCCTGCCAGCTTCATCTCAGAGTACTGAAGACTGATAAATAGGCTTTGCCAGGAATCCTGCAGCTCGTCCTCTGCCGTTTCTTTAACTTTCCAAAAGACAGATTCAGAAACAGAAAAACAAGCACAGTGTGCCAGCTTTACCAGCGGTGCAGTGTTCCAGAGGAATTCAGGAGTCCTCAGACCTACTTTCTGTAGCGGCAGCCAGTCAGCATGACTAATAAAGAGAGGAGAAATAATATTAACCAAGCAAATCGAAATAAACACAGATTATGTTTATCACATTTATAACTGGTACAAGTTGCATAAAGAAGACAAATAAAAATTATGAGGAAACATAATAAAGTATAATGATGCATCGTAAAATATATCATGTATAATACAATTTCATATTGTATAGTACAGCATAATACTTATGGGTCTCATGTATGGAAACTGTCTTGTTGTAAGGGTATGTCCAAATGGCATATTGTGGCGCATGCTGTACCTTCCGCAATATGCCGGGTGTTTTAGAAGTATGTGGTGGTCAGCGCATACTTCTAAGGCCATGTTCACATGGCTTAAAATGGGCCGTATTTCGGTCCGTAATTACGCGCCAAAGTGCGCAAATTACGGGCTGAAAATGGCCCATTCATTACGGTAATCCACAGTTCTAAATTAGAGAACTATGGATTACGTCTCCTCTCCCTGCTCGGCGAATACGGCGAGGGGGGAGATAATTGACAGGTCACTTTCTAGCGGCGTATATACGCGCCGCTAGTAATGATAGTCTATGGGCCGGCGAAGTGCCGGCCCCCCGCTCCTCCCCCCCACTCCCGCCCGCCCCCCGTCCACACGGCGTATTTGCGGGGCGCAATTACGTCCCGCAGTTAAGCCGTGTGAACATAGCCTAAAACGCTCCATGTCAGCTCCCACAGACTCTCACTTTCCCCCGGGAGTAAGCGAAGGGAAGAAGTCAATTCTTTCTCCCAGCGTGTCATATGCGCTGGGGAAAATGGCAGCTAATCATAGCTCTCACTGAGAGCTATGAATTACCATATCTGGGGTCCGTACTTCGGACGTATTGCAGCGCTGCTACGCCCCAAAATACGGACCACAAATACGCTGTGTGAACATACCTAAGACTTTCCTTGCTGGCCATAGCAATCAATCACAGCTCCCCTCTCATTTCATATAGTGCTCTGAAAAAATAAAAGGGAGCTCTGATTGGTTGCTTACACCTAGACAGTTTGTATACATGTCACCCTATGTTCTTTCATAAGTAAAAGACACTGAGACACAATTATTATGGAAATTGCACCAAAATCACTGGTGTACACGCTTTACGCCACAGTTCTTCTGTGTTTTTGACAGTTTCTATACACTTCTGTGCCTTGCCCGGCAAAAGGCGCATGGACCCAGGAACAGGATGCGGCTTTGTGAGAAAGGGGCATGGCTTAGTGTGCAATGCCTTGCACCAAAAATATGTGCCACAATCTTAGCGCAAATAGTGAGCCAGCTAAATGAAGAGTTAGGATATGTTCACACGGGCAAATTTCGGCGCCAAAATTACGGTAATCCATAATTCTCATAGAGAACTATGGATTAAGCCTCCTCTCCCCGCTTGTACAATATGATCGTATTGTACGCACAGGGAGATAAGTGAAATGTCAATTACTTGCGGCGAATATGCGCCGTGAGTAATTCATGTCAATGGGGCCAGCGGGCTGCTGGACCCCCCATGCCACGGGAGTACGCGCTGATCAGTGCGACTCCCAAATCACCCAGTGTGATTGCGTCCATTTTGAACCACGCAATTACCCCATTGAAAATGGCCTTGGAAAAATTAAAATTTATTATGCAACTGTGTGTTCCTTTGCAATGTCTGTGCAAAGTCAGTAGGACTGAATCTCTCAAACACTAGGGTGATGCCTGGATAGGCTTGCCTGTGAGTCTGCAATGAACGGAAAAGTGGTGTAAGTGACCCCAGGCCCGTGGAATAGCTAGGGTCTAGGTTGTTTGAGGACTTTGAGGGACCCAATGCGTAAGATGTACCTACCTGATAAGTATCATGAAATTACATCCCTATAAATTTTATAACCCTTAGCTTTGAAGCTGGGTTTTTCATCCTAAAGCTTCGTGTTGCAATCTTGAGACGCAAAGGTGCTTTCGTGTCTACTTTGGGAGCAGCCATTCCTGGAAAAGTGTGCTGGTTAAAGAAGGGTGTTGGGTTGAAGATACAAATCTGTGTTGTAAGATTGCTAACCCCAAACAAGAGGGGGAGACCATTGCCAGGGCCTAGATAGTAGGTTGGTGGCTAGCTAGTTGCAGAAGGTGGCATCCTGAACATTACCAGGTGGTTTGGGGTTACTAAGGGTGGGCTCAACAGGAATGGTAGGATGGGTTAGAATTTAAAATTTTTTGAGAGAAAAACCAAGCCCCGTGATGACTACCCCCCTTATACTGACGCAGTTCTGGTTTGGGACAAATTTCTCCTATTTACAACTGCATTTATGATAAAAATTATATTTGGGGCTAGAAATAATTTAAATAAGCTCAAGGGAAGAGAGATAGGAGATTAAATCCAAGCCAGTTACCCATCTGCAGACACCTATTTGAGGATAATGGCTGGCTGGATGAGAGATCTTAGCTCAAAGGGGTAATATACCTTATTAGGGAGAAGTACCATGCACGAAGTTGTGTGACGATTAACAAGCTATGAATGCTTCACTAAAATTTAAATGTATTTTACTAAGCTCAAGGAGAAAGAGCTAGGACTCCAGTGTCACCTATTGGATATGCATTTTTTAAAGGGTTTTTAACCATGAGTTTTACAGAGAACAGCCATTTGTAAACTTTGACTTTGGAAAGTAAAAAAAACCCTTAAAAGATTCTCTCTCTCTCATTTTCGGGCATTGGTAATATAAAAATTTTTTGGTTCTTAATTGCCCAAAAAGGGGGAAATTTATTTTATTTATGCAGATGGTGTTAAAGGTGAAAAACATGACACTTGGGTTGCCTCTACTTCCATTAAAATGTGCCTGGAGTTTTGTGGCATTCATCATCCGGTTCCGCAGGGCATTGCTTATAATAAAGCAGTAAGTGTGTGATGTAGCCAAAAGATGCCCATTTCCTTACCTTTCTGTGATTCTTCCAGTCTCTCTGCGTCTCTGATACAAACCCGATATGACACTTGTGACCTAAACTCAGTGGGTACTCTGACAGCATCCCGCTTGAAGCCCCGCAAAGGGAGGTCTATTGAAATTGTAAAAGGTTGTCTTTGGCCCCTAATATTAAAATGTGAAAAGCTGTGGGGAGGATGTTTAAAAAACGAATTTAAATTTATCCCCCAAATTTATTGGGGTTCGGGGTCAAACATCTATGTGAATTTTTTCCCTTAAAGTGGTTTTTCCATAAATATTAGCTTTCAACATAAAGGGACAGTTAAATGAAGACTTTTTCTAAATACATTGGTTAATAGATTTTACTTTAGTCATGAGACATGAGCATTTTTTGTGTGCTCTGAAGTGCACACAGGTTTCTATTATTACCTGCATACCAGACAGAAATCTGTTATCTGATTATATGAGAGTATTTAGAGTGTACATACTTTTTTTTTTTTTATGTTCATTTTTCCCTCCTCGCCTTCCCAGAGCCATAACTTTTATTTTTCCACCTACATAGACATATGAGGGCGTCAGTTTTGCGGGACAAGATGTAGTTTTTCTAATGGTGTTATTCATATTACCATAAATTATACTGGGAAATGGCAAAAAAATTCTAAGTGGGGCAAAATGTGAAAAAAATGTACTTACGCAATCTTTGCAGGAATTTTGTTTTTATGACGTTTATTCTTCGGTGAACAAGATGGAGTTACCTGTATATTACAGGGTGCTCCGCATCCGCCAATCCCATACATCTCGAGTTTCCGTTCTGTTTTGGTACCGTAAAAATATTCCAAATATTTTCAATTCTTGAAATTTGTGCAGTGGCACCATCTTCTGCGACCAATAACTTTTTTGTACTAACACCTAGGGACGTCAGTGAGGGGCATTTTTTGAGGGCTGGTGTACTATTTATTGCTAGCAGTTTGGAATGCATGCAATTTTTGGATTAAATTTATTCCAATTTTTAGGGGACGTGAAATGACCAAAAACAACACAATATTGGCGTTTGGAAATTTTTTTCTTCTATGGTGTTCAGCATATGGGATAAATGATGTTAAATTTTAATAGATCAGGCTTTTTCAGACACGGCAATACCAAATATATGTAACTTTTTTATTATTTTATTTTTTTATTTGTAAAATGGTGAGAAGAAGGTGATTTGAACCTTTAATTTTTAAATTTTTTTTACACCTTAAAACATTTTTTTTTCACCTTAACTTTGAGTCCACCTATGGCGCTTCACCACTAGGGGGCTAAATCATTTCTACAGCCTAATGCATTGTACAGTATATACTATGCATTAGGGTGTACAAGATGGCGGTTTCTCCACTTCCTACATTCCTACATTTAAAAACAGCATTAAATGTTCAAGATTGCAGAAATATTTTTATAGGTTACCAAGATAGATGGTATGTGTAAAATAAAACATACTCTGTCCATAGAATAGTGGAGAATCTACTGTAGGTTAAGGCATCTGAGCTGTTTCTCTGGCTTTGATTTTTAAATCCAGGGGTGGGTCACTTCTCCCAGTAGGTGTGTTTTTCTTCACTGAGGGTGGTGACCTCATCACGCCCCCGCACTGTTCCTGCTCACTCCTGAGTCCTCTTTATTTTGTGTGAGCAGTGGAAGGGAGTGGATGTCCCAGCTCTGCGGACCTCCTGCAGTGGTTACTCATGCCTGGAGAGCTGTCGCCTCTCTCTCAGGCTCCAGTGCTTGTAACTAGAACACCTGTATTGGTGTAAACAGTTATAAATATAGCCCTCTAATATTACAGAAAGTGACATCTTATCATTGTGTCTAAGAGCACATAAATGTGCTGATCCAACCCATGTCTCTTCCTTTATTCTAATATTAATTTGTGATCACTTCTGCCATGGGCAGCTGCAGATAAGTTTTCCATTTATGTAATTTCTTTCATGTTCCCCGTTAACTATATTCCAATGCTCCCCACCTCCTGGAGGCCCAACAATTTCACTCACTTACATAAATTAGACTCCCCCCAAAGAAAATACTTTTTTGGCAGCATTGTCTCACTATGCAATGATGGCATATCACTAAGATATGCCATCAATGTCTGATAGGTGTGGGTCTGGGACCGGACCAATCTCCTAAAAGAGCCTTGACACCTCTCCGTATCACCACCACATAGTGAATGAATATTACCACAATGCCATAACCACGTACAACCACCACAACATAATGACTGAATAATAACACCATGCCATAACCAGGTACCACCTCCATATGCATATTAAACATTAATATCACTGAAACCTGTCAGTGAATAGTCCTTACAAAGAAAAGTGACTGTAGAATATACGTCATATTCTGAAGGCACTTTTATTTGTAGAATATCACCCATACTACCACAATACCATAACCACATATAAACACCCAATGCATATTATAAGTTAATATATCTGTTACCTGTCAGTAAATAGCCCCACAAATAAAAGTGACTACACAATATTATCATGCCACTACAAAGTGACAGAATAATAAAAGAATTCCATAACCACGTTGCAACACTTGCATATTAAATTTGAAGATACCTGCTACCTGTCAGTGAATAGCCCCCTATAAACCAATATTAAAACCATACTGTAGCCATTCTCTCTCTTTCTCTCTTTCCTACCTACCTGTATTTATATCTGTGCCTCCCTCATACAAACCTGCTTATGCACAGCCAGTGTCACATACATAACAGCCCTATAATTTGAATATGGGCACACAACCCTGCAGGGCACACACACATATCTAAGATGCACATGGGCATAAAAATGCCTTAAATTACAAATCTAAGACCAGGAAGGGACAGGGACACTGAAAACGATGAGACAAATGTGAGAAATTCAAACTGCCCCCCATCTGTTTCCTGCCTAAAAAAAGAAGGGGGGGGGGCAGAGTGTATAAGGATGTGTTATATGTGTGGGATGTGAATCTAGCAGCTAAAAAGATATTAATTTCCTTCATAACCAAAACCTCCCACACTCATCTCCAAGACTACTGACGTGCTGCACCAGTTCTCTTGAGTGTACTGGTATATGCTCAGAAGATGTGCACCATCTGTAGCCGGAGCCAACTGGAAGGTGCAGATGAACTCCTGCTACAGTGGCAAGTTTAACCCACTATCTCCCATGGCCACTACTGTCTACACTATTTAGGTCATTTCCAGAGGGTGGCTCCCTCTGCCATCCATGGGCACCCTTGCAACATGATCATGGGGTGGTGCTGGTTGCCATGTCAGCCAGAGGCAAAACAATGGCCTTGAGGTCTTCCATGTACTGGAGCCTATAATATGCATTATAAAAGTGATCAAGCAATCACAAAGTCTAGTCCCATACTGGGACTTAAAAAAAAAAAAAGTAAAAAGCTAATAAATCAAAAATAGTTCGAACAAATCAAAAACAAGGATACACAGTAGCTATTTCAGCATCGTTAACAATCCATCCAATTGATACAATTATCATATTACTTGTTATGATACAGCTGAAACCAGAAGTTTACATACACTGTATAAAAAGACATATATGCATGTTTGTCTCACTATCTGACATGAAATCAGTATAAACCTTACCCATTTTAGGTCAATTGGATTACCAAAATTATTTATATTTGCCAAATGCCAGAATAATGAGAGAGAGTTTTATAAAGCATTTTTATTACTTTCTGCAAAGTCAAAAGTTTACATACACTAGGATTACTCAGATTGGATTGGAGAGGAAAAAGGAAACAGAGACAATCCCTCATATAATACTGCTAGATTAGCAGAATGTGGTGACAAGTGAATTGATGCTCACCTCTTTTGGTTGTGCCGATTCCAGGCACAACACTGTATAGGGCTTTTCCAGCAACTTTACTGGAACTGCTGGAACAATTATGGTCCACTGCACTGGATCGGTATGGTTCTTTTCCCCTCAGAAGGTGGGATGGAAGAGCAATGCACAATCGAGAGTAGATACATGCGTTAGTTGTTTTACTAATCTGTCCCCGAAAGACCGTCCCAAAGAGGAGAGCTGGACTCAGAGTGGCGATCCGAGAGCTAAATATCCCCTGAGACTGTCCGAGATCCTGTCTCGGGACATCTTTAACTCTCGGATCGCCGAGAGTTAATTTGGGACAGCCCATATGATGATGTCAGCCTCTGATAGTTTTGTTGGCAACATCTGAGTTAATCAGAGACACACCTGTGGATGTATTTTATTGCACTCCGGAAATACACTGCTTCTGTGTGTAACATCATGGGAAAATCTAAAGAAATCAGCCAAGATATCAGAAAGAGAATTGTGGACTAATTCATCCTTGGGTGTAATTTATAGATAGCTGAAGCTGCCTCATTCATCTGTACAAACAATTATAAGCAAGTACAAACAAGATGGGAATGTCCAGTCATCATACCGCTCAGGAAGGAGGTGCAAATTCACACAGGAGCAAAGACCTAAAGTTTTGGAGATGTCATGTGGTCTGATGAAACTAAAATTTAACTGTTTGACCATAATGACCATCGTTACATTTGGAGGAAAAAGGGAGAAGCTTGAAATTCTAAGAACTCCAACCCAGCTGCGAAACACGGGGGTGGCAGCATCATGATGTGGGGTTGTTTCGCTGCAGGAGGGACTGGGGCACTTCACAAAATAGATGGGATCAGGAGGAAAGAAGATTATGTGGCAATACTGAAGCAACATCTCAAGACGTCAGCCAGGAAGTTAAAGCTTGAAAGAGATGATGTCGCACACCGAAGGAACAAAGGCTGGTTACAAGGTGCTCATGGAGGGGGTATCCGACCCCATAGACAAAGCATCAGAAATAAGGCCAAGGCACTCTTGTCTTGCAGTAATAGTGATTTATTACAGATATATGACAGATCTCCAGAGTATTTATATATGGTAAGAGATTAGGCACAATATGATTCAGACGTAATAGGTGAACGTTTTCGGCCAACAAGGCCTTCCTCAGATTCGTCTGAGGTAGAATGGAGGGTCCGGGCGTCACTGGAAGTTAAAGCTTGGGAGAAAATGGGTGGCTTAATAACAACCAAGTCAATGTTTTGGAGTGGCCATCACAAAGCCCTGATGTCAATCTTATTGAAAATTTACGGGCAAAGCTGAAAAAGCAGGTGCAAACAAGGCAAACTACAAACATGTCTCAGCTACACCAGTTCTGTCCAAGGAATGGGCCAAAATTCCTACCAACTATTGTGAGAAGCTTGTGAAAGGATATCCAAAACATTTGACCCAAGTCATAGAGTTTAAGGGCAATGCTACCAAATACTAATGAAATATATGGAAACCTTTGATTTTGCAGAAAGTATTAAAAATGCTTTTAAAAATTCCCTCCCTCTCATTATTCTGGAATTTGGCAAATACAAATAATTTTGGTTCCTAATTGACCTAAAACAGGTAAGGTTTATTTTGATTTCATGTCAGAAAGCGAGAAAAACATGCATTTGTGTCTTTTTATATAGTGTATATAAACTCTTATGCACCCCAACATAGATACAAATGAAAATGTCAACTTATCCCATAAATAAACATCTCTTACATGGCTTAATTGAAAAAAAATGTTTCTGTGTCATAATATTGTAAATGACAATTATGAATTATGGATGTGAGGGGCCTGCAAAAAGAGAGATATAGTGTGGGGACTGTAAAAAGGGGGACAAAACTCAAGGACAGCTGCAGACTGGTACGTCGCTGTGTATAACAGTAACAATGCAAAATAATTTCTATTCTTATATTCAAATATACCAAGTCAGGATAATGCATATTAAAATTAATTATAATCCCCTGAAATGAATTATATTCCCAACTGTATTACCCTAAAATGAAATAAAACTTACATTCCCCCCACCCCCTCCAGAAATTACAGTTCCCATTGTACACCCTACAAGAAATTATAATGCACTGTGTACCCTAAAATTATGATCCACATTGTGCCCCTTGAAATTAATCACACAAAATCTAAGTGCCTTATATGCAACTAAGTTGTCTTAGGCTATGTTCACACGGTGTATTGGCAGGGCGTAATTACGCCCCGCAATTACGTCGTGTGGCCGGGAGCGGGGGAGTGAGCGGGGGGCCGGCACTTCGCCGGCCCATAGACAATTCACTGCTAGCGGCGACGTATATCGCCGCTAGAAAGGACATGTCAATTATCTCCCCGCCGGCGGCTTCGCCGGGCGGGGAGAGGAGAACGTAATCCATAGTTCTCTATGAGAATTGTGAATTCCCGTAATGAATGGGCCGTTTTCGGCCCGTAATTGGCGCACTTTGGCGCGTAATTACGGACCGAAATACGGCCCATTTTAAGCCGTGTGAACATGCCTTTATTGTTTAATATTTTCTCAATGCAAAATCAATTTCCGTTTCTCTAAACGCAAAACAGAGACTCCTTAAGTGTGAATGCTGCAAAGAGCACGGCTAGCTCCTTTTCCCCAGAAAACCAGTAACGCTTTTTCACCACCAGCTGTGTCCTTCATGTATTTCTTGTTTATTTATATCTGCTGACTAAATCTTTGTAAAGCACCACAATATTCCACAGTGTTGTATAGAAAATGTAGCATGCCCTGCTCACAGTATATTTATATAACCTCAGCCACATTATTACCTACTAACATGTAGTTTTTCATAAACCTGACCAAAAATTGCAGTCTTCATACAGAATTGGTCTCCATTGGAAACTTTTAACATGTATCCATTATATAACAATGTGCAATTATACATCATAACCACATGCAGCATTAACACAAAACCTAGTGGTTTTTGGCAGGGTGATTTTTACTGGAGAAACATGTTCCTCTGTAAAGAGGTGAATAGTTTTGCAGGCAAAAATATTCATCCAGACACCACCTGCAATGTTTGTCCTCACGCTAGCAGGCAGTGTCTGTACAGACAGGTATTAATATTATAACTGCAATCAGCTCTAACATTACTCTCCAATCTCAAACTTTGTTTTGAAAAATATTTATAAGCCAATTTAAGCAAAATCTAAAATGTTCAAACAAGTCAGTCTAAAATAGAGTTCAATAACACCACCTAGTGGTGAGGTTGAAATATGACATTGGATGTTCTTTGCCCAGCACAATGACAATGTATTTTACAATTCGGTCTCCTGGCAATATGTAACTGTGATTTAGATGCCCTGTCCATCTGTTTTGATGTATCTTGCTCATAAACTTACTACTTTCTGTATTGCAATATGTACAGAGATAAAAAAAAAAAGTGCTATAGAAAAGGCTTCAGTAAATCGTCATAAATCAGTTTTTAGCAGATATAATTTAATCTTTATGACCTGTATAATATAAAAAAGGGGATCATAAAAGGATGCATACACACAGGGCAGATACACTGCCTGTTTTCAATCTGGAATTGGAGCAATGTGAATTTTCCTGTGGTTTCTAGAAAAAAAGACAAAATACACAATGGTGGATTTTCCAGCAGAGGCACTGTAATATCAGCAAAATCCATTTTACAATATAACACATTTCATGGTGAATTCCTATTAAAGTTAATAAAGAAAATCTGCAACAAATCCTTAACATTTCCACACCGTAGATCCACATCATGGGTCAATTTTCCCCATGGTTTCCATGCAGATTTTTGTTTAACTTGTGTGGATGGGATTTGTTAAAATCTCATTCACTTTCCTAAAACTTTAAGGCAATGCATATCCTCAGCATATCCCAATCGTGTGCACAAACCCTTGGGCTGCATCCACAAAGCAAAGGACAAATACTCGCCGGATTCTAATTCAGTATCCGACAATTATTTGAATAGTATTTTACACTCGGCTTTCATTTTTTTTGTAATGTTTTTGGATTCAGCCATCCATTGACTTGAATAGTCAATTTTCCACCCTTTTCCAAGAGAATACAGTGGAAGATTGAACATGTTCTAAGTTTTTTTAAATCCAACCTCAGAAAATCAGAGCTGTGTGGACTACGGCTCGAAGTTTCTATTGAGGTCTATGGGGATGGTTGACAGTCGGTTTTTGACAGTTTTCAAAATCCAAATCTGCATCAAAAACCGACTGTAAAACTATGCCGTGTAGACATACTTATTTTTGCAGGATCAAGACTCCCAGCAGTATTTTAAATGATCGGTCCTGTAAGTTGGCTTTGTATTGTATGCATCCAAATAATGGCACTGTCAAATTGTCTGTAAAATTAACTATGTAAGAAGTTTGTTGCTTGTTTTTTTAAATAAATCAAGTATATGGATGGTAATGAAATGACAACATAAAAAGTGAAATCTGCCAATGGTGGCACAACAGAAAAGATATAAGCTCATCAATTTAAAGATAAGGAAAAGTAGAGCTCTGAATGTTTGGCCTTCAACTGTAAGGGCATCTTCACATGCCGTTTAGCGGCACGCAAAAGTGCCCGCCGTAAACGCCGTGGGTTGAAAGGCTTGCAAAGCTTATATGCCGCGTAAATGGCCTGAGACAGTTTCCTGCCTCTGATAATTTAAACCACTCCACAGCACACATGCCTGCAAAGAAGTGAAATGTCACTTTGTTGCAGACACCCGCAAAATTACGATCATAAAATATACACGCCGCATATTTTACATTGAATTTTATGGCAACTGATTACACATAGTTTGAGCCATACTTTTACACTTATTTAGGCAAAACTATAGCCTAAAAGACGCTGTGTGAACATACCCTAACTCTCAGAACAGAACCTAATTACCAAAATATTTGGCAACATTACTTTTGACTTGTACAAAATAGAAGTGCTCCATATTCATATACAGTAGATACCCATCCAGATTTAGTAAAATTCTGCGGTTCGGTGAAGGTCCAGGCTGAAAACTAACAGTGAAGATTGTCCTGTTAACGTCTTGCAACCAGGGCCACTATCAGGAATTTCAGGGCCCCAATACAGCCCCTCCCCCCCCACAAAAAAAAAAACATAGAGTGAACGGGGTAAAAAACACAATTTGGGTATCTTTTTTTTTGGGGGGGGACGACTTACTATGTGATATTAATGACAAGCTATCTTTATTTTGTGGGTCAGAGTTTCAATACTAGTATAATTCAATACCCTACCACTTCTCGGTTATGACCACATGAAATTTATAAGATTCCAGTTGTAACGGCTTGCTAAACAAGAATATTATAGATATTACAGACGGGCTTCGTGAATCTTATTCTATCAGATTGTACCTAACATTCGGCTCTGCAAACATAGAAGTAATTATAGAGTAGTTACAGCAGGTGACTCTCAGGTGACGTCTTTTCTGATCAGAATGGTCATCTTCCCCCTGCTTTTTTCCTTCTGCCCAGACCGCCATGATGATTTCTCCCGACCTATTCTCGTCTCTGCAGAATTTACCAAACACACATTTTAGAATCCTCACTTTTCCAGCAGCTACTTACCCGTTCTCTATTTCTGTACAAACTCCTCATGGGGTGATAGGTGGAGGTGAGGGGTTATAAGATGATAGCTGGGAACTGTGTTTAGAAGGAAGAGGGGGGTACAAGCCACATCCCCAGAAGATCAGCCACAGCCAAGACCTTAAGGCTATATCTCCACTGCACACAAAAACAATCGTTTTTTCAGCGGTTTTTTTTGTTTGTTTTTTTTTCTAAAATTGCTGTAAAAACAAATGAAAACAGGTCCTATAGACTTTAAGGCTCTGTTCACATGGCATAATTGCGGGGCGTAATTATGCCCCGCAATTACGTCGTGGGTTCGGGGACTCGCGCCGATCAGCGTGAACTCCCGTGGGGCGGCCGGCAGCCCGCCGCCCCATAGACATTCATTGCTCGCGGTACATATTCACCGCTAGTAATTGACATGTCACTTATCTCCCCCCGCTGCGTATTGTGCGAGCGGGAAGAGGAGACGTAATCCATAGTTCTCTATGAGAACTGTGTATTACCGTAAAGACTGGGGCGCATTTCACCCGTATTTGAGCGCAGTACGGTGTGAAATGCGGACCGAAATGCGCCCCAATCATAGCCGTGTGAACATAGCCTAATAGTAAAAACGTTCTGTAGTCTTCATGTTTTTTTTACTGTTTTTTTTTTCATATTCAAGAAGTTTTATTAAATCTTCAGCAAATAAAACAGAAAACAGCAAAAGCACGGTACATTGCGTTACAAGGTTGTAGATACAGAGTAAATCACGAGCATCACAAATCGCCAACCTAATCAATTACTTTTAACAAAGTTAATCTAGTACAATAGAATACACAACCTATTTCCTATAGATGAGATAAGAAGAGCAGTATATAACCACTTAAGTGTGGAATTTGATCATAAAAATATGAAAAATTGCCCATCTATGTGGTGTAATGACAGCCATTGGAGGCACACTGATCCTTAACTATGAAGTCTCTAACAAGTAAGCAGAAGGAACAAAAACGAGTAACTATTGCCATACCTAGGAGAGAAAGGAGGGTCAAAGTAGAAAACAAGTAGTCAGAAAGATGGGGGTGCAAGAGAGTCCCCGAGAAGCAGGGACTGGCCTCAGATACTACACCAATGCCTTCTAGTTCAGCGGGAGCCCCGGCGAGCATATGAGGGAGGAACTCTCTTAAACATCCATAAGCTGGATATATTCTGGAGAGCCACAAAAGATCGCCCAACCTGACCATGTGGCCAAATATCTGTCAAGAGTCTGGTTATGATCCGCACGTATCTCTTCCATACGTTGAATAACGGATATTTCATGAAACCATAAACCATAAACCATGATCTCCACCGTCTAGGTATTAGGGCCTTAGCTGCGCTGAGCATGAAAACAAGTATGTTGCCCTTAAAGGGGTTTTGCCAGGACAAGCCTTATCTGCTAAGAAGCAAATGTAAACAAGCCACAGAGCTGAGAGAGAGAAACACAGCCAGAGGCAGAGCTGCATAAGGGATCGTGTGACATGTTCACTGAAATAATCAAACTACAACTTGTGGATTCTGTATACAAAAGACAACAGCTTTCTCCACAGCAGCTTCTTCATGTTCTCTGTCATCAGATAAAGCAGGGATCTACTCAGATAATCACACATACATAGTTTATTCTGTATACAAAAGAAAACATCTTTCTACCCGGTGCCTTGAAAACTTCTGCAGCTCAGTCTCATCAGATAAGAAGCTTTCTCTGCGCAAGCCCGTCCTATCTAATGCAAACTTTGAAGTAACCAAGGGCATGTACGGAAGGCTGTAGCTCTCTCAGACTGCAATATTTGTAATCACATATATTTAAAACCCATTTTGGAGGATCCCACGTCAACATTACATCGTGGCAAAACCCCTTTCAGTACCTGCAGGGGCAATAGGATTATCTGCAAGAGCACTACTGTGGGGTCGTTTTGTAGTCTGACTCCCGACACCTATTCAATTATTTGGAGGACTTTAATCCAAAAGACCTGAATCATCGGGCACGGCCACCAAATGTGGGACATAGATCCAACTGCGTTACTACATCTCCAACATACGTTAGGCACTTGGGGATATATTGTGTGTAACAGCGCTGGCACCCTGTACCACCGGGAGAGTATTTTAAAATTAAGCTCTTGTATCCGACAGGGCACAATGGACCTGTAGGACAATACATTCGCTTTGTGCCAATCCTCTTCTGAGATAGATCTCCCAAGTTCCCGTGCCCAGCTAGCTTGATAGGCAGGTCTGGTGTCCGACCATGATGAGATGATCAGCCCATACATTTTTGAGATTAGATGACCACCCGCAGGGCTGCTTGAGCATAAAGTTTCTAGCGGGGTCAAGGTTCTATGGAATTTCAGAGTCGCCTTATTAGTGACATAGTAGTGTGTAATTTGCAAGTAGCTAAACCAATTTACAGGGAGGGAGGGGAAAGTCCCCTTGATCTCTGCCAGAGATTGTAATCCCTGTGGGGCAGTGACATCCGCAAACAGCAGAGGTCTCCTAATACACCCGTCAGAAGTGATAATGGGGGGCCAATGGAGCATCAGGGATGGATTCCCTGAAATCGGTGTCAGCGGACCACCCGGTGAAAACAGGCCACAGGCAGTACCATATGTGCGCCAGGCCTGTAAGGTATGTCGTGCCACCCAGGGAAGCTGCTGCACCCGCTGCATTGGTAGCGCAGTCGGGGGTAACCAGGGGAGGTTTGAAAGTGGGGCTTCATAAATATTTTCCTCCACCTGCACCCACAACTTTGTGGATCGGTGTTGGTATGCTTTGATATCTGGCAAAGCCAGCCCACCCTTTTGTCTCTCTCTGATGAGAATGGACTTTGCGATCCTCGCTTTCCGACCTGCCCACACAAAGAGTCGCAGATGCTTATCCAGCAGCTGGAAGAACGCTTTGGGCAGAAAGCATGGTATGGTCTGAAGTAAGTACAATATACGAGGTAGGATATTCATTTTGATTCTTCCTAACCAAGAAAAATCTTTGGCGTTCCACCTCGTTAAGTCGGATGTTATTATGCCCATAAGGGGGTTGAAGTTAAGCTCGACCAGGTCCTGAGGGTCGACAGGGATATAGATTCCCAAGTATTTAAAGTCACGTTCAGCCCAAATGAAGGGGAATCCAGTTCTCAACAAGGATAGAGTAGACTCATCCAAGTTTATGCCCAAAGCGTTGGATTTAGTGAAGTTGATTTTAAAATTAGTTAGCTCTCCAAACTGTTTCAGGGAAGACATCACGTTGGGCAAAGAGATGAGAGGTTGAGAAATAAACAGTAGCAAATCATCCGCGTAAGCAGCACATTTATGTTGCATCCCTCCCACATCCACACCTCGAACATCAGGATTATCACGTATATCTCGCAACAGGTGTTCCATCACTACGATGTATAATATGGGTGAGAGGGAGCAGCCCTGCCTGGTGCCATTGTGTATTGAGACTGGAGCAGAGAGGGTGCCATTGATCCGAATTTGGGCACTAGGGTTCTGGTATAATGTCATAACCCTTTGCATCATGAGAGGTCCGAGGCCAATATTTTTCAATGTGGCTTCTAAGAAGGACCAGTCCACCCTATCAAACGCTTTCTCCGCGTTGAGCGAAAGCAGCATTCCGGGCACTCCACTCCCCCGCATTCTGTGTATGATGGATATGGTCCATAAAGTATTATCGCGTGCTTCACGCGTGGGAACAAAACCCAATTGGTCTAGACCGATAAGGTCTGATAAAATCATATTGAACCTAATAGCCAAGAGTTTGGCAAACAGTTTTACATCGGTGTTCAATAGTGAAATTGGACTATAGCTGTTGCATCCTAAGGGATTACGGTAATGTATGCTAAGAGGAAGTGCGGCGACGGGTTGCTGTAGAGGGAAGGGGAGTTAAAGGAATCTAGCATTGTGCCCATTAATTCCTCGCTAAGCGTTTTATAGAATTTTGCAGTGTAGCCATCTGGTCCTGGGCTCTTACCAGACGGTAGCGATGTAATGGCTGCTTTCAGTTCTTCTACAGTAAAAAGGGGCCTCCAGTACAGCCAGCCTGTCTGGATCCAGGGTAGGGAGCGCGGTGTTTTTGAAGTATTCTTCCATCTTGTCTGGACATGAAGACATAGGGTTTT
>JAODAL010061388.1:0-20349 GCA_025379985.1 Phyllomedusa bahiana | reverse complement strand
TCTATAGCAGGCACAGGAAGAAGGAAGTGGTGCTATAAAAGGGAAGGGAGGAAGCAGAGCAAAGGGATAGGAAGCAGAAGCGTCAATCACCAGAGAATCGATTAAACCCTAGGAGTGGCTGGAGGATTCCTGGCCAAGGGCGTTGGCCAGGAATCAATAAAGATCCAGGACTAAGAGCAGTGTTCACACACAGGAAAGCCAAGCCGCAGTTATGGTCGCAGCGGCCGTGGCCGGCGACCGGGGCCAGATGGTGCGAACATGACAGGACAGGTCTAGGAGGAGGAGCACAAAGTAATGGAGAAGGCAGAGGACAGGTCTAGGAGGAGAAGCACAGAGTAATGGAGAAGGCAGAGGACAGGTAAAGGAGAAGGAGGAGCACAGAGTAATAGAGAAGGTAGAGGACAGGTCTAGGAGGAGTAGCACAGAGTAATGGAGAAGGCAGAGGACAGGTCTAGGAGGAGGAGCACAGAGTAATGGAGAAGGCAGAGGACAGGTCTAGGAGGAGGAGCAGAGAGTAATGGAGAAGGCAGAGGACAGGTCTAGGAGGAGGAGCACAGAGTAATGGAGAAGGCAGAGGACAGGTCTAGGAGGAGGAGCACAGAGTAATAGAGAAGGTGGAGGACCGAGTAATAGAGAAGGTGGAGGACAGGTCTAGGAGGAGGAGCACAGAGTAATGGAGAAGGCGGAGGACAGGTTTAAGAGGAGGAGCACAGAGTAACGGGGAAAGCAGAGGAGATCTTCAAAACTGACCCCAGTACTCCAGTTTTGTGGTCACCAGTGCTCTGTATTTCGAGGGATCTGGATCTCCCTCTTCTGCTTGGTCATTCCTCTAGACAAGCCTTCTTTTTCCCTGTCGCACTTATGATTTCCTATCATTGGTTATTACCCGTATAGAGGTCATTACCTCCCAGCATGGTGGAGCTCCTCACTCCATGCCTGGTTCTCGTTGTATCTGGCTTTACCTCCAGACGTCCACCAGTCGCCTTCTCCTAGAAGAGTCTCATTCTATTACATCTCATGTAACTTGACTCTTGTTGGCCCATAGCTTGGCCTCAATACTATAGAACACACATATATACATTGTGTACATAGAGATCCCAGACAGGAACATTTATGGGTGAACTTGGCTTATGTTGCAGATATACAGATTAGTATGATGGACACAGACGTGACTGGGAGGTGTAAGGAGGAACCCCGGAGGAGGACACCGGACAGAGATGTGACTGGGAGGTGTAAGGAGGAGCCCCGGAGGAGGACACCGGACAGAGACGTGACTGGAAGGTGCAAGGAGGAACCTCGGAGGATGACACCGGACAGATATGTGACTGGGAGGGGTAAGGAGCAGCTATGCAGGAGGACAACGAACAGAGGTGAAGAATTTGTCAGTATATTAAACATGATAGTAAACATTATCTCTGGGTGTTACCTGGTACCATTCTGTCTATAGCTTTACTCCTTGTACTGCCCCCGGCCCTGATACCACCCCTCAGCTGTACCCATCATACTGCCCGTATCTATACCCCTCATACTGCCCGTATCTGTACCCCTCATACTGTCCCTCTCTGTACCCCTCATACTGTCTATAGCTTTACTCCTTGTACTGCCCCTGGCCCTGATACCACCCCTCATCTGTACCCCTCATACTGCCCGTATCTATACCCCTCATACTGCCCGTATCTGTACCCCTCATACTGTCCATATCTGTACCCCTCATCCTGTCTTGAGCTTTACTCCTTGTACTGCCCCTGGCCCTGATACCACCCCTCAGCTGTACCCCTCATCCTGCCCGTATCTATACCCCTCATACTGCCCGTATCTGTACCCCTCATACTGTCCATATCTGTACCCCTCATACTGTCTATAGCTTTACTCCTTGTACTGCCCCTGGCCCTGATACCACCCCTCATCTGTACCCCTCATACTGCCCGTATCTATACCCTCATACTGCCCGTATCTGTACCCCTCATACTGTCCATAACTGGACCCCTCATCCTGTCTATAGCTTTACTCCTTGTACTGCCCCTGGCCCTGATACCACCCCTCATCTGTACCCCTCATACTGCCCGTATCTATACCCCTCATACTGCCCGTATCTGTACCCCTCATACTGTCCATATCTGTACCCATCAAACTGCCTGTATCTGTACCCCTCATACTGTCCATATCTGTACCCCTCATACTGTCTATAGCTTTACTCCTTGTACTGCCCCCGGCTCTGATACCACCCCTCAGCTGTCCCCCTCATACTGCCCGTATCTATACCCCTCATACTGCCCGTATCTTTACCCCTCATACTGTCCATATCTGTACCCCTCATACTGTCTATAGCTTTACTCCTTGTACTGCCCCCGGCCATGTCCCTGATACCACCCCTCAGCTGTACCCCTCATCATGCCCATATCTATACCCCTCATACTGTCTATAGCTTTCCTCCTAATACTGCCCTCTAGATATAATCTGATACTTCTGCCAGCTATATAACATAAACTATCCCCTAGTTCGACCCCTGATACTGCCCCTGAAGCTAGGTCCCTAATCCTGGTCCTAGTCAAGCTCCTAATCATGTTGCATAGCGAAACCCTTGATACTGCCCTTTAGCGAGGCCCCTGATCCTTCTTGTTACTTAGTCCACTCATCTTGCCCTGTAGCTAAGCCCTTGATACTGCCCCACAGATAAGCCCCTGATTTTTCACCCAAGTAAGACCCTGATACCGGCCCCTTTCTAGGTGATAGCTTGGTGTCCATACTTACCCTCATAGAGCCCCTAATCCTGATAGGCTGCTCATAACCCACGTTTAGAATCCTGAGTCTTAGCTATGCCCCACGTAATGCCCCCTACCATGGCCGCTGATCCTTCCTCTTAGTTAGGCCCATTGATCCTGCCCCTTAGGTAAGCCTCTCATAATGACCCCTAGGTGTGCCCCGATATTGACCCCAGTTGGGTTCTTCATATCACTCCCTAGCTGTGCCCCTTATGCTGCCCCCTAACCGTGCCCCTGATTATGCTCCTGTTTCTTAAACTGTTACTGATTCTCCTGAGCTCTTAGCACAGCTTATACAGGGGGGGCAAAGAGCTTCACTACACGTCTTATGGAGAGGAGTCCCCTGACTATACCGCCCTTCCCTCCATACATCGCCCCATGGGACAATGTGACCCTGTGTTCCCTCTCGCCCTCCAGATGTCCGCAGACATTATTATATCTCTGGTTTCCTGGCTCTGGCTTGTATCGCTCTTCTGATTGTGTCTATCTGGCTTGGGACACAAGGTGAGGTCCGGGATAAGGATGGGGCTGGTGGGTTGTATAGATTGGGCCATAAGTAGTTTTTCGTGTTCTGTAACTCAGTGGCAAATGGTAAAACTGAAGAACTGGTACAAGAGCTGACCCGGAACCATGAGCTTCAACAAGAGCTGGACCGGAGTCAGGAGTCAGTGAAGAACCTCACACGGGAGCTGGAGACGGCCAACAACAGAGAGCGGTGTCTCCAGAAAGAGATGATCTTATTACGTGTGTGCACAACTTTTGCTATTTTGATAACAAAGGCAATAATAGAAACCCCTATTACTGTACTCAGAAGGTGTGAGCCACTGATCCTCCATAACTGTACTCAGAAGGTGTGAGCCACTGCTCCTCCATAACTGTTCTCAGAAGGTGTGAGCCACTGCTCCTCCATAACTGTACTCAGAAGGTGTGAGCCATTGCTCCTCCATAACTGTTCTCAGAAGGTGTGAGCCATTGCTCCTCCATGACTGTGCACAGGTGGTGTGAGCCATTGCTCCTCCATGACTGTACTCAGAAGGCGTGAGCCACTGCTCCCCCATAACTGTACTCAGAAGGTGTGAGCCACTGCTCCTCCATAACTGTACTCAGAAGGTGTGAGCCATTGCTCCTCCATAACTGTGCACAGGAGGTGTGAGCCATTGCTCCTCCATAACTGTACTCAGAAGGTGTGAGCCACTGCTCCTCCATAACTGTACTCAGAAGGTGTGAGCCACTGCTCCTCCATAACTGTACTCAGAAGGTGTGAGCCATTGCTCCTCCATAACTGTACCGAGAAGGTGAGAACCATTGCTCCTCCATAACTGTACTCAGGTGAGAGCCATTGCTCCTCCATAACTGTACTCAGAAGGTGTGAGCCACTGCTCCTCCATAACTGTACTCAGAAGGTGTGAGCCACTGCTCCTCCATAACTGTTCTCAGAAGGTGTGAGCCATTGCTCCTCCATAACTGTACCGAGAAGGTGAGAACCATTGCTCCTCCATAACTGTACTCAGAAGGTGTGAGCCATTGCTCCTCCATAACTGTGCACAGGTGAGAGCCAGTACATCCTATAACTGTACACAAGTGGTGGGATCCATTGCACTCCTATAGGTGTATTGTGTCACTTATTGTGTTCTACAACCACCAAGAGTATTGTGACACTGAGGGCCACATGTATGTAAACTGTCTAGGTCTAAAACTCACTTTGTTGCCCATATCAACTAATCAGAGGACCCCTCTCATTTCATAAAGTGCTCTGATTGGTTGCTTTGGGCAACAAAGTGAATTTTAGACTTAGACAGTTTTCATACATGTGTCCCTAAGTATGTCCTGTAACCACTAAGCATATAGTATCACCAAGTGTGTCATACAATCACCAAATGCATTGGGTCATTAAGTGTGCCCTATAACCACCAAGAGTAATGTATCACTGTGTCCTAAAACCTACAAGTGCATCGTGCCACCAAGCATGTCCGTAACCACCCAGCACATGGGGCCCCTGTTGTGAAGACAATGGAGGACATGTCTGACACTGACAGCTGTGGCCAGGCTAAACTAACTCTTATTGCCAATAGGCAAAACAATACCAATTTGTTCCCAACTAACACCACTAAAGTGAAATAAAGCAACTTATGCTAATTACAAAACCAGATCAAATGAAATAATCTAAAATTAACATAAAACTATACTTGTAAATTGTAATTATAATTGTTCTGTCATCATATTCAAAATGCTTTTCCATACAGTCACAATGCTCTTCCTCCTACACAACCATTCATCTCAGTCATGTGGTTAGATAAAGACCTAAGACCTGGTCAATCATCATTAAGAAGAGTCACTAATAGTTTTTTCTATAGAGACTAATGCAGTTCATTTTTTTGCATTTCTAATGAAAAATGTATTATGTAATAAAATTTTGTTTTTTCGCTATCAAATTTTTTCATCTTTTTCTAAGTAAAATCATTTTATGCCTTCAGATTGTAAATTAATTTTCTTTCCTCAAAATGTAGATCAGTAGGTCAGGATTTTACATGCTGTATAAACTTTTTATCAACATTTTTTTTTTCAATGTTTTGCATGTTTTGTTTTTCTGTACTTAAATTCAACAAATTTTAATCAGATGTCGATAACTGTTTAAATCTGATTTTCCTGCTCTCAGCCTATATTCCACACACGGGAGGAACCGGCTTCAGGAGGCTAGAAATAAGATAATTGATTTTAAAATATTAACATAGTGAATAGAAAGTATGGTAGAGATGTTGTTTGGCGAACCTCAGGTCCCAGCGAGACCTCGGGAATATTATTTTCCTGCTCTCAGCCTATATTCCACATACAGCAGTAACCGGCTCCAGGAGTCTAGAATTAGGATAAAAGCTGTTAGAATATTAATAGGGTCAATAAAAAGCATGATCGAGACGTCAGGTCCCAGCGAGACCCCGGGAGCCGGTAAAATTGTACGAAATTTATCTTTTTACACTTTTAATTTGTAAGTTGATTTTTGCTCCTCAAAATGTAGGTCAGTGGGTCAGGATTTTTCCTGCCATATAAACTATTTTGTCTTTCCTAGATTAAATTCAAGGAATTTTAATCAGATCTAGATCACTGTTTAAATCCGATTTTCCTGCTCTATTCCACATACAGCAGTAGCCGGCTCCAGGAGTCTAGAATTAAGATAAAAGCTGTTAGAATATTAACATATTGAATAGAAAGTATGATAGAGATGCCGCCTGGCGAACCTCAGGTCCCAGCAAGACCTTGGGAGGCGGTAAAATTTTATGAAATTTATCTGTTTATACTTTTAATTTGTATGTTAATTTCATTCCTCAAAATGTAGGTTAGTGGGTAAGGATTTTTCCTGCTCTATAAACTATTTTGTTTTTCCTAGATGAAATTCAATGAATCCTAATCAGATGTTGATCACTGTTAAAATGTTATTTTTCTGCTCTTAGCCTATATTCTACATACAGCAGTAGCCGACTCTCGCTGAGACCTGAGGATCACCAAGCAACATCACTCCCATGCTTTATTGTCACTTAGACACTATTCTAACAGCTGTATTTTTGTTTCTAGCCTGATGTGGTCTTTCGTTATCACTCATAATACTAAGGTGACTCCGTAACTACAAATAATTAAAATAAATCAGTTTAATTGTGAAATAATTGATATGTTTGACCTACCGACAATAACAGTTTGAGACACATTTGGGCTCAGCCTCACTGGTTTGTAATTGTACAACAGTTTTGTGCCAACTTCTCTCGAGCCACAGTCTTAACTGTGTTTAATCTTATGATTTTGGCATGACTCGCCCCCACCCCCCCACCCCCCCGACTAAATATTGGCACGGACAAAAGTTTTGCCTATTTTGGCCACCCAACCTTTCATACATATGTCGGACCAGGCCAACAACAGTTTTTTTGTCGGACTTGATGCCAGAAAACTGCCACAGCCCCATTCATACATGTCCCCCAATATAAGTTGTCTGTTACCTTGCACAAGGTGTGCACCCTTCCACGTGGTGAAGCTCTAGGAGAAGATATTGGTGTGTGCTGGGTGAGCTGGGGGAGTGGTCATAGTTGGGAAGTCAGAACTATAAAATAGAGCAGTCATGGTCCTGTGATTACTGCCGACTAGATTCCCTGATCTCCTGACCCAGGATCTGCTGGAAGCTCTGGACAGATCTCCATGATGGATCTGACATGAGGACAAGTTCCCGCTGTATTCCTGAGCCGGAGCCTATAGACTCATGTATGTATTATACATAATGTCTCTGCTTCCTCAGGATTCGGCTGGACGTGCCCCGTTGGATGGATCTCACTGGATCACAAATGTTACTTCTTCTCAGAGGACAAAGACACAAGAGACAAAAGTGAGAAGATCTGTGCGGAGCATGGAGGAGCCCTGGCCACAGTGAGGAGCAGAGACTCCGTGCTACAGGTAGATGGGGGAGGTCACTGCTCTGTAATATACAGGTCACAGGGGGATAATACGGGGTCACCGCCCTTTAATATATGGGTCAGAGATGGTCCATCTCCCAGATGGACTTCTGGGAGAAGCTGTATATAATATGAGGGGTGTCCTGACTTCTGGGATATTCTGTATATAATGTGAGGGGTGTCCTGACTTCTGGGAGATGCTGTACATAATAGGAGGGGTGTACTGACTTTTGTGAGATGATCTATATAATGTGAGGGGAGTCCTGACTTCTGGGAAATACTGTATATAATATGAGGGGTGTCCTGACTTCTGAGAGATACTGTATATAATGTGAGGGGTGTCCTGACTTCTGGGAGATGCTGTATATAATGTGAGGGGTGTCCTGACTTCTGGGAGATGCTGTATATAATGTGAGGGGTGTCCTGACTTCTGGGAGATGCTGTATATAATTTGAGGGGTGTCCTGACTTCTGGGAGATGCTGTATATAATATGAGGGGTGTACTGACTTCTGGGAGATGCTGTATATAATGTGAGGGGTGTCCTGACTTCTGGGAGATGCTGTACATAATATGAGGGGTGTACTGACTTTTGTGAGATGATCTATATAATGTGAGGGGTGTCCTGACTTCTGGGAGATGCTGTATATAATGTGAGGGGTGTCCTGACTTCTGGGAGATACTGTATATAATGTGAGGGGTGTCCTGACTTCTGGGAGATGCTGTATATAATGTGAGGGGTGTCCTGACTTCTGGGAGATGCTGTATATAATTTGAGGGGTGTCCTGACTTCTGGGAGATGCTGTATATAATGTGAGGGGTGTACTGACTTCTGGGAGATGCTGTATATAATGTGAGGGGTGTCCTGACTTCTGGGAGATGCTGTACATAATATGAGGGGTGTACTGACTTTTGTGAGATGATCTATATAATGTGAGGGGAGTCCTGACTTCTGGGAGATGCTGTACATAATAGGAGGGGTGTACTGACTTTTGTGAGATGATCTATATAATGTGAGGGGTGTCCTGACTTCTGTGAGATACTGTATATAATGTGAGGGGTGTCCTGACTTCTGGGAGATGCTGTATATAATGTGAGGGGTGTCCTGACTTCTGGGAGATACTGTATATAATGTGAGGGGTGTACTTACTTCTGGGAGATTCTGTATTTCTATTACCATTATTCCTATGATGATGTCCCAGTTTATAATGTCTCCTCTCCTCCTCCAGGGTTTTGCCCGGTCTCTAGGTCGCTCGTTCTGGGTTGGCGTGAAGCAGAGGCTGGAGGTCCAGGATGCAGTGACCGGAGCTCGGTGGTTCTGGCCGGATAACACCGAGGAGTAAGTACATGAGTGGGGGCTGGTACCTGGGAAGTGGGTTCATGCAGTGGGTAGGGGGGATAGGAGGAGATGATGCCATTTGCTTCTAATCCTGGTACGGAGGGGTATTTGTGGGCTGTATATGCCTCATCCTTCATATTTATGCTAACAAGCCCCGGGTCCCTGATACATCACATGTTGCATGCACGGTGGATGATTGACGTCTCATGATACCGGCCAGTGGCCCCTCTATGACACTAAGGATCCCTGTGAGGTGGTCCAGGGGACGGCAATGTTCATATTGTGGCCATTCCAGGCATTATACAGTGCATTAAAGAGACGGCCCTTTCATTGACCCAGGAAAGACTTGGTGGCTGCCCAAATTGCCCCCGTTTTAAATTACCCCTGCTCAGAAGTGCCTCTCCACCTATATACAGAATATGATCACTACAGGGTAACTTGTAGCTCATGGGCCCTGATGTGAAATCTGCCAGTTATAACAATGGAGTTGATTCTGGTAGCCCACCAGTGGAGTTTATTCTTGGATCCTAATAAAGGAGTTAATTTATTCTAGGGGCTGACCAGTGGAGTTGAATTTTGGGGCTGTCCAGTGGAGGTGATTCTTTGGGCCTACCAGTGGAGTTAATTCTTGGGGCCCACCAGTGGAGTTGATTCTTGGGGCCAACAGTGGAGTTGATTCTTGGATACCACCAGAGGAGTTAATTCTAGGGGGTCTGCCACTGGAGTTGATTTTGGGGGCCCACAACTGGAGTTCAGTTTTGTGCCCCATCAGTGGAGTTTTTTTTTTTTTGGAACCCACCACTGGAGATGATTCTTGGGTCTATCAATGAAGTTGATTCTTGGGCCCACCAATGGAGTTGAGTCTCATGGCCCTTCAGTGGAGCTGATTCTTGGGGCCCACCACTGGAGTTGATTCTTGGAGCCCACCAGTGAAGTTGTATCTCGGGGCCTAACAATGGAATTTAGTCTGGGGGCCAAATCCCCCTGTCCAACCAATCACAACCGGATACTCTCACCCTTCAATAATAGACAAGGGTCCTGGGTGATTAGTTGACATCCTGAGTGATCCATGGTCATCCTCATTCCATTTTATGTTGGCTTTATGTTATAATTTCCAGCTGTTTATTACGATGCTCTCTCAGTACTGATGACCCGTGTGCTGTGATATGTGACTCAGGAATTACATGTACGACCGTCTCATCTCTCCACAGGTTCCATCTCCCCAGATCTCCCAATCCAATCTGTGCAAAGCTGGACGGGACCCTCTCCGTGGCCCAATGTAACGAACGCCTCTCCTGGATCTGTGAGAAGAAATCCCCCCAACATGAAGTGCAAGAGAAGATCTGTGACTGAGAGCGACGACTCCACCAGAGACCGGAAGACATTTGGGTGGTGGAGGAATAAAATACTTCACGGTTACTCTTTGTTTTATGCTCTGTTCAGATGAAGGTTACAGAAATTGTTCTACAGATGTATAAACATGGTGCTCACCTCCCCTGGTTCCAGCACCGCGTCCCCAGGAAGGGCCCCATCTCTTACCAGAGGTCACATTGCTGTGTTAGGCAACCAGACACTTCTCCTTCCCCAGCTTCAGGCTTCTACTATGGTCCTAGTTGTGCTGCACAGAATGTAATGGCAGGCCTAGGGGCCAATTAAAGAGGCCTTGTCTTCAGCTCTTTGCCTGGTGATTGAGGTCCATACCTGTCCTGGCTCATGTTCCAGTGTGATACTATTGACCACTGCATGTCCCAAATCCTGTTCCTTGCCCTTTCCTTTTTAGAGGGTTCAGAGTTCAGAGGTTTGTCAGTGGGATCTATGGCCTGATCTTTTGGTCATGGCTCACCTGTGACAGATACTGGATCCAATGAGTCACATACCATTTCCAAATGGCTGCCTCGAGGACCAGAGTCTAAGGATCCTCTAGTCTTTGCCCTAAACCCCGAGCGGAGGCTTAGACTCCACTGCAGGACAGTCCCAGGTGACTCCAACGGCTGACATCTAAGACCAGATATAGTGGGGGCAGCTAGAGGCACAGTCAGGCAGGCAATGGTCAGAGCAAGTGGAGAACTTCAAGGTGAGGTCAAGGTGAAAGGTCTGGTCCAGAGGAGAGCCAAGGGCAGAACTAAAGGTAACAGCATCATCTGAGTCACTTGAAACAATAAATGCAACCAATATTAGTGAAGGCTAAAGGTGTGAGTGCCCCCCCCCCCCCCCACCACAGTCATCCGGTCACAGAGCAGCTCCTACCCACAATGCACTGCACATTTCCGCTGATCTCCTTAACACAGATCGCAGTCAATCACAAGCAAAAAACCCTTCTACTACTAGAAGAGAAGGGCGAGGCGGGGGTTTTTAAAGCCAAACTGAACCTAGGGGAGGCGGTGGCACCTAAAAGGGGGAGGGCGGGGAGCCCCCATGCAGGTGGGTACAACATATATATATATACTCTGTGTATGTGGTATAACCTAGAGGAGCCTTCATCAGGGGGGGATATATATACATATAAAATTTTTATATATATATATATATATATATATATATAAAAATATATTTTTTTTTTTTTTTTATGTGGTGTGTTGTGTGTGGATATACCCTAGAACAGGCAAGGGGGCATTATATATTATATATAAAATTTTATATTATATATATATTCCCGGTGCATTTACTATACGAGGAGCCCTTTAAGGTGGGCACTTGATAGATTACCCATTATGTGATATTACCTAGAGGAAACAAAAAAAGAGGGGGGGCGCCCTTTAATGAAGTATGTCCGTGCATCAAACAATGGTGAGGTCACAAATAAGTTGGATCACCTGTAGGGTTGTGGGCTAGTCTAAGGCAAAACTCTCCAAAGCACAACAGGACAAACTCAGGCCGTCTGCGGCACCCGTGGAACTCCTCCCAAAGCCACAAAGAAAGCGGCAGCGGGTTGAACAATAGAAAAAAAAAAGAAAAATCTGGTTCCCCCGCTCGTCTATTTAAATCTCCAAGCAGCACAAAGTTAAAATAAAGATGTTTAATCAAAAAACAACTCAAAAAAAGGCTTAAACTGTTAGGAAACACAAAAAATTAAAAAAACACTAAGAGCGTTCTCGCCGATACCGGCGCTACCTCAGGAATTGTGATTACACATCTGTCCTATATCTCTAATATTAAGGTAATGGGGTAAGGGACACATTCAGGGTGGGGGATATAGAATTAAATTATCTCCGCTCGTCGTTTACTGTGCCCTCATATCCCCCAAAAACGGGGCTGAATTCTGAGATATTTTAAAGGTTTTTTATCAGTCCTCCTTCCCTTCTTCCCCTTTAACATATGTAAAGTTTCCCATATTTTTCCTTTTTTCCCCCCCCCCCCTCCTCCTTCAAAAATTTTTACCCCCCCCATTTCCCCCTCGAAAAATATGTAAAAGGTTTCCATCATGGGCCCTCTTCTTTTCCTGTAACATATGTAAGGGGTTTCCCCTCCGTTTTCCCAGGAAAAATAAAAGGGTTTTCATTGGATAGCATTTTGTAGGGTTGTTTATGATATTCTTTTGTTTTCGTTTTCCAATGGGTTTTTTTTTTGATTTTTTTTGTATCTCTGTGTTTTGTTGGGATGTTATATGTTTTCATAGTTTCATAGTTTGTAAGGGTAAAAAAAGACAAGTCGTCCATCGTTCAGCCTGTTTGTGCTTTGGGTTGACCAGAGGAAGGCAAAAACCCCCAATGAGTTAAAGCCCAAATTTTCCTCATTTTAGGGAAAAAATTTTCCCTTTCCGACTCCAATCGGAAATCGGAAAAACCCTGGATCAATACCCCCCTCCGAATCCTAACACTTAACTTGTTATATTATTCCTAAAATGACCCCAACCCCTTTTTTTAAATCGGGTTTGAATTCACCATGACCAGTCCTCCCCGGCAGAGGTTCCAATCTCACTGCTCTTCAGTAAAGAAACCCTTTCTTGTTTTTGTAGAAACTTTGTTCCTCAAGACGTAGAGGATGCCCCCCTTTTTCTGATCAGCCTGTTATAAAAAAACTTGGGAAAAAGGGTCTCTATATTTACCTTTTATGTATTTTTAAAATATTATTATGTTCCCCCCGAAGCCGTCTTTCTCTAAACTAAATAACCCTAATCTGCCAATCTTTCTGTGTACTGTAGTCCACCCAGTCCTTTTATTATTTTTGTTGCCCGCCTTAATTGTACCTGTCAGATCTACAATGTCTTTCCACCTGTTGCACTGGTGCCCAAAACTTGTACACAATATTCCATGTGTGGGTCTAACCATGACTTGTATAATGGAGAATAATGTTCTCATCTTGTGCATGTATGCCTCTTTTTAATGCACACCATGATTCCTATTTGCTTTGGCTTGCTAGCTGTCTGACACTGCTTAGCTACATTAAGTACTTCCACCAGATCCAAGTCCTTCTCCATTCACTTTACCCAGTTTTTCTTCCATTTAACATGTAATTCATGAAAGGTTTCTCTTCCCCTTTTGCATAACCTTGCATTTATCAGTGTTAAAACCTCATCTGCCATTTCCCTGCCCAGCCTCCAACTATATCCCAGAAAAAAAAATCCCTGTTGTAATAACAAATTATCCTCTATGGTGTTTGATTACTTACAGAGCTTAGTATCGCTGCAAAGATCATATTCTACTGGTAATCCTGTGTAAAAGATCATTATTGAAAATGTTAAAGAGGATAGGGCCCAATACTGACCCTTGTGGTATCCCACTAGAAACAGAATCCATTCAGAGTATGGTACCGTTAATTCACCACCCTTTGTTTTTCTATCATTGAGCACAGTGTACTTACCCACTTGCACACATTTTCCCCCAGCTGCCAAGCATATCTCATTTGTTATTTACCAACCTTTCATGTGGCACCGTATCCAAATGCTTTTAGAACAATCTAGATTATGACATCCAGTGCCTCACACCGATCCATCTAGCAACTGACTTCCTCATCGAAGCTGATGAGATTAGTCTGACAGACCCGATCCTTCATGAACCCAAGCTGAACGGCGTATAGCATTGTATTTCAGTGAGATACTCCAGTTAACATCTCTGAAAAACCTCAAACATTTTACTACAACAGAGTTAAAGCTAACTGGCCTATATTTCCTGGATCACTTTTTGACCCTTTTTTGAATATTTGGCATCACATTGCTATGCGCCAATTCCTTTGGACATACCCCTTATTAAGACAGTCCAGGAATATTAAGCAATAGGGGCTATCTATGACAACACTTAACTCTCTAGGACACGTGGGTGAATGCCATCCGGACCTGGGATTTGTCTATTGTTCAATCTTTCCTAAGACGGAGCCTGCACTTCTTTCTTCTTCCTGGTTAGACAAGAACTTTTAATTTGGAGTTACACACATCTCTCTGTTCAACAGGAAGGTCATCCTCCTCGGTAATACAGTGGAGAAAAAAGTGTTTAAATACGTTTGCTTTTTTCTCATCGCCCTCTACTGTCCTCTCCACTCAGTATTTTTCAACAGGGCCAACATTTTCTGTTTAATCTTTTACTATTTAATAGGTAAAAATATTTTGGTTTTAGTTATTACTTTCTATAGCAATATATCTTTCCTTCTCCAGCTTTGCTTCCTTTATCTTTATTTTACACACTTTATTTTTTTCCCTATAGCTTCTTATGCCGCTCTCACTGCCCTCCTGTGTTTAGAGGTGAAACGCTTTCTTTTGTTTATTATAGCCCTCTTTTACATCTGTTGATCCAGCCCCCACATTGGGTTTTTCCTGTCGCTAATTTTTTTTATACCATAAGGTATGTTACCTCTCACAGTGGTAGCCTAGATGTTTTTAAAAATATCCCCATTTATTATTATGCCTGCCATATTATAAACACATTGTCCCATCAATATGGTTTAGGCCTCCCTAACAGAATAAAATTAGCGCCTTCTAAAATTCATGTTTTTGGTGGCTCCTTGACAAAAAAACTCTATCTGAGAGGATAAACGGAAATTTATTATATGTAAGGTCACTATTCCCAAGGTGCCCCCTCAACCTAACCTTTGTTACTCTGTCAGGTCATTAGTTAATATTAGGTCTTAAAGGGTCCTTTCACTCTATCGGTTCTGCACACATTTGGCAAAGGTAATTATCATTAGTTATTTGACAAAAACCTTATTCTCCTTTGTGAGAGCTGACAGATTCAGATTCCCAATTGATGTCTGGATAGTTATCAAGTCGGCCCCATAATAATAACCTCATTCTGATTATCCGCCTCATACTATTTGCCTGATGATACATCTTCTATTGGTTCTGTTATACTTGGGGGCCTATAGCAACCCTATTAGGTATTATAATTGTTTACACCCCCATGTATATTTACCCATAATGATATTCCTCATGTCATTACCTCTTACCTATATCTTCCCGCCAGTGTTGGCTTCAGAACAGGAATTTTACATATAGACATACACCTCCCCCTTTCCGACTTTTACGAATCCATTCTAAATAGACTGTAACCCTGCAAGTTAACCGCCCAGTCGTAGCTCTCGTCCAGCCATGTCTCTGTTATCCCCACTATGTCATATTTTTTTTCAGCTATTAATACTTCAGTTCATTAATTTTTGTTGGACAGACTCCTGGCAATGGTCACATGCATTTATAGATTTTTCAGTTTTTATTCCCTTTCTCCCTGATCTTTTTATCTATTTATTCTACACCCCCTCACTCCACTCCACCCCCTGATTTATTACTAAATCCCAGCTCTCTATCTTCCACTTTCTTGCATGCCTATAGTGTAGTTACCTCCCCCCCATTCCCTAGTTTAAGAATATTCCTCCAACTTCCTGGCCATTTTGTCCCCCAATACAGCTTCCCCCTCCCCATTTAAGGTGTAGCCCCCTCCCTAGTATAGAGTCTGTACCAAGACAGAAGTCAGCCCAGTTCTCCAAAAAACCCAAATCCTCCTACCTACACCAATTTTGTGAGCACTTATTCACTTCGTCTAATCTCCCGCGCCGCTCGGTGTGTGGCTCGTGGAACAGGTAATATTCTGAAAGATTACTTGGAGTCCTTGCCTGAGCTTTTGGCCTAATTCCCGGAAATCGTTTTTAAGGACACTACCACCTACCACTAACTTTGTCATTGTTCCATTGTGGTCCAGACAGCTGGATTCTCCCCACCCCACCCAGGCAATTCTGTCAGCCCGATCCGCGATATGACGAACCCGGCCCTAGGATAAACAACACACTGTTCAACGATCCCGTCTTTGGGCAGATTGCCCTGTCGTGTTCCCCTAATAATGGAGTCCCAACTACTAGCACCTGTCTAACATGACCTGCACTCCTATGCCCCCATCTTACTGAGCAGAACAGGGTAGTGTCTTGCGCAGCAACGTATTCTGAACCACATCCGCCCTCATCCCCAATTCTTGCAAAATTTGTTGGGTGTACTCCAGTTTAGAACTAGCCTCCCTGACGACTCTTCCCTCAACCCTTCTTTCTTACTGTTACCCATCTAGCTGCCTCATGTTCCTGCACTTCCATGCTACCACCCTCCCCAGCATCTACACCTGCGAGTGATTGCTCATTGAGCATCAAACTCACGTCCTAGTTGGTAATGGATCTCACTGTTGCCACTTGCTCATTAATCCAGATCCGGGCTTCTAAATGGTGCAGTGTGCACTACATCTTCACAGCAGTAGGACCCTCGAACTGTGCTCAAGGATTGTTACCAAAAAGATAATATGACTAAAATTATAATAAAAAGTAATACAATACTGTCCCTCTAATCCTCCATATCTAAAGTCTCGCAATCTCAAGCGCCTCACTTTAAAGGAAACACTCGCAGACGTCGTTCACTTCGCTCAAAAATGCTCAACTTTAATAAACCTTACTCCACACGGATGTGTTGGCGTGCTGCAACTCTCCTTCAGAAGCAAAAGGCCTTAGCAGCCCCTCACAGTTGCAAATATGATGCTCTGCTGATTAGTTAACCAAACCCCTGACCACACCGACCAGTCAAGGACACAACAAGCCTCATCAGCAACTGTGATATGTTTCTAGACTATAGAACTACTAACCAAACTCTTTTAATACTATAATCTATAAATGTAATCTATACACAAAACAAGTGTACACAGTAATAAACTATATGTCTGCTATAGATATTTAAATGTAATGCAATAATAATAACACAGGTATCAATAAAACAAGTATATGCTGAAGAGGATTAACAAGGACTTCTCCCTCTCAATCTCAATCTACCACACTAAAAGAAAAAACACACTTAGAAGAAAACACTCGCAAGACTCGTTCACTTGCTCAAAATGCTCAGCTTTAAACCTTTTCCCACACTGCTGTTTGGCTGTGCTGCAAACTCTCCTTCAGAAGCAAAAGGCCTCTCTTCTTCATTTTCCTCTTATTTCTATTGTCCTCTCTCCTCCATTGTCCTCTCTGTGCCATTGTCTTCCCCTCTCCATTGTCCTCTTTCCTCCATTGTTTTCTCTTCTCCATTTTCCTCACTCCTCCATTGTCTTCTCGTCTCCATTTTCCTCTCTCCTCCAATGTCCTCTTTTTTCCATTGTCTTCTCATCTATATTGTGATCTCTACTCGTTTTGTCCTTACATTTCCATTGCCCACTCTTCTCCATTGTCCTCTCCTCTCCATTTTCCTTTCTTCTCCATTTCCTCTCTCTTCCATTGCCCTTTTTCTTCCATTTTCCTCTCTTCTTCTTTGTCATCTCTACTTCATTGTCCTCTTTCCTTCATTGTCATCTCTTCTCCATTGTCCTCTCTCCTCCATTGTCCTTTCCACCATTGTCCTCTCTCTTCCATTGGCCTTTTTCTCCATTATCCTCTCTTCTAATTGTACTCTTTCCCCATTGCACTTTTTCTTCTCTTTGTTCCATGGTCCTCACGATAGACTTGAATATCTGATGACTCTCTCGTTCCCAGGTGTTATCTCCTGGCCCTGGAATGGATCAGGATTATCATCGGCAGCAGGTACAATCCACATGAACACCCTGACACACGATGACCAGAAAGATGCTCCTTATGTTGTCAGGAAGAGGGATAATTCCAAAGAATATATAGATTGCTCCATTTACCTCTCTCCCCATTGCTTTTCCTTAATTGCTCTCAGTCTTCCATAATCTGCACCGTAGTCTTGCATCTCTGATGATTCTCTCATTCCCAGGTGAGATCTGCAGTCCCAGGAATGGATCTGGATTATCATCTGCAGCAGGTACAGTCCACAAGATCACTCTGACATATGATGACCAGAAGAAAGCTGCTCATGTTATCAGGATCTGGGATGACAGCTCCCTCACATGGAAAGTCTTCACCCCCTTTAAACCCTGTATATTGTGACTTCACACTCAGTAGAAGGATCCAGTTCTCTAACTTATGTGACGTGTAAATAATATCAGCATCAATGAATCCAGATTTACTCCAGTTGGTTCCTTCCTGAGAGCACATGGTGATGGCTGTGATGATGGAGATAGGTGACATCTGCCAGTGCTGATGTGAGGTTTCCATCCCATAGTGACCCTTGTTATATCTGTCCCTATAGAATAAAAAAGGGAAATTAAAAGTTAAAATTTTGGGTGACCCAATAGTTTGGGATAAAAAACAGATGAAGCAAAGATAAACATGACGGATTCCGCCCAATTTTCTCGGCCCAGAAGAAATTTCTTACATTTTAAATTTTTGTGCTTTTGTTTGTAATCTAAGAACAGAGAACAGAAAGCAGAGAGATCATGGTCACATCAAACTCTGCTACAACCACGTTAGGAATAGTTGAAGATAATTGGGAAAGAGGAGCTTGTATAAATACGGGTGATTAAATTGCGCCTGCGCGGGGAGCTGGCGCATGCGCACTGTGACCTGAGACGATGCTTAGTCATCTGCCACTGAGGAATCTGCTCGGTATCAGAGACCTGTCAGATGAATAGGGGTGAAGTTTCTTCAGATCAGTCGGGTGTTTCTTCTGTTCCATTTCCATAGGAATCTGCCGGAGTCAGAACAAGGTTGTTGGGTTTATAAGTCAGGGATCTATCATGGCTGCATTTGCTCCATGTTTTTTTTCATCATTGTTTAATAAATTTTTGCAAAAACCCCCCTCAATGATATTTTCCTATTTCCCAACCCTCGTCCCTTTCCCCAATTTCCCATTTTTATTACAAACAAGTTTATTTCTTCTCCCAGAACAAAAGACTGGGGGGAGAGCGAAAAAACGACTGCAAGACCCCCCAACTCCAACTGCCACCATAATGGGGGGAGATACGGGCGTCACAGGGTCACCTGTATCCAGGAGGGGACATGGGGTAAATAACAAGGTACAAGGATGGGTTATAAACATAATACTTCGTCCCATATGGGTCACATGTCTCCCCTATATTTATTATACAAGGGTGGGGCCACATACACAAATTTTTGGGTTGGACTTCAATCTCTTGGAATTCATCACAATGGTAGAATATGGTCAGGATTGTGGGCAGATGGAACCACTGTGTAAGTATCCTTTAAACCACAGAGTTCTAGCAGCTTTTGTGGTTCCAAGGTTTAGTAAGTAATGATAACCTTTTTGGGAAAATTCACTGCACTTTATTTCCAAACTATTTAAAAAAACAATCATAGCTAATACATCGGGGTGGCGTTTTAACCCAAAAAAACACCGACGCTTTTTTGGGGGGCGTGTCCCTTATCCTGGGGGGACGTAAGTGATGCTCACATCTATTATATATCTAGTGTCCATTACACAACATCGTAAAAAACAAAATCATATCTTAAAAACAATATTAAGGTGAAAAACCCTCCCAATATGTATGATTACCTAGAATATTATTAACTAATAAAAGAGTTCCTCCTTTTAATAGGGAACAGATATCCTGTCTCCTTTTCAGCCTCCCGGAAACCTGGTGTTCAGTCTGAACATCCACCGGTTTCCCCTTACAGAAGTTTGCCTTCATGTCACCCCCTCCATGGTTTTGCACTATTTCTATACCACTGCAAATAAAGCTATTTACATTACCTAAATGCTTTTCTGCAAAATGGCGCGATGCCATAGAGAATTTAAAATCTATCTATTTTCTTAAAGTCCCAAATCCCCCTATCCTTGTTTTTTAGCTGTTGGAACTAGTCCCCCCCATATTGTACCCTACAATTGTACAATGATAACATATACTGTATTAGTGTGTTACAGAATGTAACAATATTTTTTAAAATCCCCTTGTTTCTGTGCTAAAATCTTTTGTGGGTTTCATATAATTCAGGTAATACACCTTTTTGGGGTCGTTTACCAAAAAATTTTGGGGGGCACCCTTTTCCCCGGTATTTAAATCACAACCAGAAGAAAAGTATCGGCCCATTAGAAAATGATCAGACACAGAGTTCGGTCAAATTCCATTCATGTTCCAAGACAACTAAACCAGAAAAAGCCTTACACACATAATTTAAACTGCAATAAGAAAACGCAGGGGCGTAAGAAGAAGGAACGGATGTATTCCATATTTAGGGAGCTTTTAATACAGTTTATTGTCCACGCGTCTCTGGGAAAAAGTCTTTTGCCCCAATTATATTTTCCCCGTTTTAAGCCTTTTCTTCAGACAGAGAACTGATAAGCAATTTACATCTGAGGAAGCCGATAACGATGCACCCTGCACGCGCCCATTTAGCTTTCCCCATAACGCTGCATCATTCATTTCAAGATGGGTCCGGGTTTCCCTTTTTTTCGAGATGACCTTTAAGGGGCAAAACCTTTTTTTTATGTGCAAATTGGGGGAAAATTTACAGAGAAAAACAAGCTGGTTAATCATGAGAGAATTTACACAGGAAAAAGCTTTGGGGTTTCCCGATAATAAT